>QVNW01000571.1:0-24861 GCA_014825475.1 Pseudomyrmex flavicornis
AGATCTTCCAGATGTTGGTTACTAACAGTTTGTTGTCCGAATTCGAGTTGGCCTTGCGTTTGCTGCGTCAAGTCTTCAAATTGTTGACTGTCAGTTTGCTGACCGAATTCAAGTTTACCGCTTGTTTGTTGCATAAGGTCATCATGAGATCCTTGTGTCTGTTGCGTAAGATCATCATGAGATCCTTGTGTCTGTTGCGTAAATTGTTCGTTTTGTTGTGTTAGATCTTCCAGATGTTGATTACCAACAGTTTGTTGTCCGAATTCTAATTGACCTTCCGTCTGCTGCGTTAAGTCTTCCAATTGCTGACCGAATTCAAGTTTACCGCTCGTTTGTTGTGTTAGATCGTCAGATCCTTGTGTCTGTTGCGTTAAATCTTCCAATTGATCATTAGCGATCTGCGATAACATTTGATCTTCAGCCGTTTGATGCTGTTGTACGTGATGATCATCTCGTTTATATTTTCTATGGTATCTGGTCTGCTGCTGATATTGTTGGGTTTCTTCGGTACAATCAGCGGCGCCCGGTGCCACGTGAGACAAGTCCAGCGATCCGGTAACGTGTTTCCCCGAACTTGTTCTGAACGCGGAATTGTAACTGCTCTCACTGGCGTGTGCAGCATGCGAGTTGTATCCCTGTGCGGTGTGATGACGATCGCGGTGCTCGTTGTACGCGTCCCGATCGTAATGCGTTCTGCCTGCATGTTCAGTACTGCCATGCACGTAGTCTGCAGGTCGCTCAGGCGCTACGTGTCCTCCACTATGGCTAGAGGAACTCCAGTGTTCTTCGTAATGTCTAGATTCACCGTGTCTGCTGGGATAAGTGCCGTAACTAGGATTGTACACCTCTTGAGTGGTGTCGGTGAGCAATTGATTCTGAGCCACACCGGACTGCTGATGCGAACCCGAAACTTCTGTGCGCTGAATTTCGTCGTGACGATGATTGCTGCTGGAATGCGCGTTTTGCAAGCTTGTTTGGTGATAATCGCTCCTGGCTGGATACTGTATGTAATCGGGGACTAATGCATAATGCGTTGAGACGGGACGCGCTTGGGAAGTGTAAGTCTGATGGCTTTGATAGGTTCTTTGGCTGTCCGTGTCGTACGTACTAGAAGGATATGTGTGAGTCAGTGGTTGTCTCGTGTCAGTGTAAGTTTCTCTATGCTGTTGCTGGTCGGTATAATGGCGCACAGTTCCGACGGACGGACGATAACCCAGCTGTTGTCTGTAAGTGTCACTCTCGGCGGTCTGGAGATCGTTGTTGTGAAAGCCAACTGTTTCCTGAGACAAATCCATTGAGCTTATACTCGAGGCGGTGTGTCCGCTGCTGGAAGATTCGTGAAACTCTCTTCTAAGGTTATTGAGTTCTCTTTGTACATTTCTCTGCAACTCATTGTGCAATTCACTCAGTTTTGTCGAGCCGATGTTGGTCTGCGGAATGCCAGACGTGCTGTAGCTGGAGGTGTAATTCTTCTTGTAATAACGGACTTTCTTGGGCCCGGTTACGTACTGACCTTCTTCCTCGAAGACGCGTCCATGGCCTCCGTCAGTTTTATAAGAATCCACTCTGCTCCAATTTTCGGGAGTGGTTTCGATGTGGTGCTGCGTGTCGATCGTTTGCGTGTTCACGTTGGTGGGTACATGTTGTTGATTCACTTGCGAGTGTCCGCTGTAGTCCCCTAAATCTTCCAGTCTCTCACTCTTGCTATCGATTCTTGTTGACGACGATGACGACGACTGTGTCTGTTGACTGTGCATAGTGTTGTATCCGGTCTCTTTCACTGTCTGTCCCGATTGGCCGTACGTACTTTGAGAATCGAGATGCTGACTACTCGGAATGCGCACTGAATCGTATCTCCGTTGGGCGCTCAAATCACCTAATTCCGTTGCATCTAATCCGTTTATGTTACCGTAAGACGAAGTGTAATTTTTCTTGTAATATCGCACTCTTTTCGATCCCTCGACGTATTGGCCTCGTTCTTCGTGAACTTTGCCATGTCCACCTTCTGTGTCAAACTGATTATGTTCCGTCCAGTTTCCTGGCTTGGCATAATCGTGATCGTTCAGATGTGTGCTTCCTTCAATCAATCCCGCATGATCCTGATAACCACCTGACGCGCGATGACTCTGATAGGATGTCTGATAAAAATTGCAGGATTCTATGCAGCCACTTGGCGCGGATAGTGTTTGAGTAATTAACACGGATAAAACGATTATCCGTCCCACCGCCATATCCGATCTCTGAAAAATAATATTCGGATAAGATAGTTTTGTTATAAATTTTTCTCATAATTTATTAACTTAAATTTGTGCTGTTTTGTAACAGCTACTTGAAGATAACTACATCAAGTTATCAAAGTCAGCGATAAATGAGGAAGAGAGGAAGAAAAAAAGAGGAAAACGTTTAATGTGAGATATATCGCGCATTTTCGCGATTGTTATCATAACGATTTTTTGAGTAGAAAAAGTTTTTACATTAATATTGCATAAAATTCTCTTGGAAATATACACAAGTTTTATAGAAAACCTAGCAAAATTATAAGAAACGTGTATAATATATTTTTTTTGGCAAAAATGAGTTTGTACAAATTTTATCAAGTAAGTTATATGGTCTCTTTTTATGTTACTTCATTATAACAAGAACAAGCAATAAACAACCAATCTTAAAGCTCGTGATAATGTTCAACTAAGTTTTAAAGTAATACGAGTCAACATGCCGGATGTACGTGCAAATATAAATTTTAAACGTGTAAATAATACTCATGAAAATGCAAATTCAATTCGAAAATTTATAGGATGCTTGATTTGAATCTCATATTGTATGTAAAAAAAAAAAAACAGCAATAAACAGTTTCTCTTATTGTATCGAGACGAATGATGTAATTTCTCATTTCGTATTCACTACTGAATCACAATTTTTATACGCACACATTAATAACACCTGTCTTTTTTATAATTACAGATGCAATATGCACTGTACTTTATTACCTTGTAGTAAAAATCGAGATGCACTTATGATTCAGGTGTCAATGCAGAGATGTTCTCACTAACACTGTAGGCCCACATACAGCAGCAGCAGATTACTGCAAATCCATTTATGTTCTCTTCCCCTTCTTCTTACTGATGATTCTCGCGGAGTATATTCTTTTTTCGCTCTTAGCGATCTCATCTCTTTTTATTCATTCCATTTCATGCTTGTCCTTATCACATGTAATTCTCAGTAACATGGAGATTTGGTTTTGTTCATAAGTAGAAGTGTCAGAATATTCCCAGAAGTATCTTACTAATCAAATCTGTTTGAATAGTTGTAATGTAATGGATTAAATATCTAATATATGCTGCGCCTTACGTGTACAACAAACATGATCCTACGACTTCCAGGTAGTGTCTACAAGTGGTTACAGAGCGGTTTTCCATATTTAGTTTGATGTGTCATTGATTAAGTCATTCTGAATTTGTAACATTCTTGTTGAGAGATTGACTTTCATTCAGTATCAGAAGTGATTTCAAGGTTATTCTGTTACGTAAGGACCATTGTCTTCCAGGAACATTTCTAAACTTGTAGCATTGGAAAGAAATCGAAAGGAAAAACTCGATTGCAACAAACAAAAATGACCGATGGCCTACTTTACTACTGAAATTACCGACCTTCCTGGAATAGAGATCCATGACCTTTTATCAAGCTGAGGGTGAATAATATTTCCCCGATATTGACCTCAATATGTGGGTGCCATTAAGGCTGTTGAGGTTTTCCATCGAGAAGCTAACGTTTACTAACTGGAAAAACAATGTACTCACAAACATTTAAGAAATAGGACTGTAAATAGGAATAATTTTATTGTTAGATAAAAACATTATTTATTTAGCAATTTATTTTAATATATATTAGAAAAATTTGTAACAATTTCCTTTTTTATGTTTGTCTCTCAGAAAATCCAAAACATAACTAAAGTAGATTTAGAAAAAAGGAATATTACACAATTTAATAGAGAAAATATATAGGAGAAAAATTGTAAACTAAAAATATTGTGGATGCGGGATAGATATTATCCGGGATGCGAGATTATCTGCAAAATATTTTGCATGTTTTTTCTCATTACACGCTAACATATTTACTTAACATTTTCTTGAGATTCCAAACTTCTATAAATCCACACGCGTCGAATCTGTGACGACCTATGATATACTCTGACCCCTTGATAGACATTGACCTACAGATATGTTACAAGGTTTTAATTTCTTGGAAATGTATGAAATATGTGACGATACTTCTCAAAACAATAATGATATATAATCGTGAAATATACATAAAAATTTGCATTCCATATGTACCATTAAAAATAGCTATAGAAAATATAAAAACAAAATTATACCTGTTTATTTTAAAATGTTTTTTTCACTATTTTTTATGTGAATATTTTATTTGTAGATTTATTCTGACTTATAGACACTTAGAGACATGTTTGTTAAAAATATAACTATGCTTTAAATGTAGAGCTGAATATTATAGTATTGGTAGTATATATTTAGTATATATTTAGTAAGTCTAAATGCACATAATAATGATAATTGGAGTTATAATTGTGATATTGCATTATAAAAAAACTATATATGCTTATCTCTAAAAAGTTTGCAACGTTACGCAAATAGGTCAAGGATGAATTTAAATGCAGCTTGAACACATGGTGTCAGATTCAATTTATAACGATATAGTGACGCACTATGCGTTCTCAATTCGTCACATTTGTCATAAAATATTTTTCCTCGAGAAGGAATTTGTATAAAAAAAAGAAAAAGAACAGAATATATTATGATATAATATATATGTTTCAGAGAATATATGATGTATACTTTATAAAATATTTTTTTACACTTCAATACGTTTGAGAAAATTTACAAAAATATTATCTAGAATTCACACTAATACGATGATAATCATATTTCAGAAACCTGAGACGACGATACGGATCTTCAATAGATCTGATTATTACACAGTGCACGGAAGCGATGCCTTGTTTGCTGCACAAGAAATATTTAAAACAACGTCCGTTTGTAAAATGATCGGAGCTGGTACGTGCAAATGATAACGTCGAAAAATTTATGTTTTTGAAATGCATGATTTTTTTCGCAAAGCTGTATTTTGATTTAAAAATTGTGCTTGCAGAACCACATAAAACGGAAGGTGTTATTCTTAACAAAAGTCATTTCGAGACATTTGTGCGCGATTTGTTATTAGTGAAGCAGTACAGAGTTGAAGTTTATGTTAATCAAGGTTCCTCGAAAAATCATAACTGGGTTTTAGAGTTCAAAGGTTCGCCCGGCAACTTGGCGCATTTCGAAGACATTTTGTTTGGCAATACTGACATAGCTGTAGGTGTATCCGTAATAGCTGTGAGACTAGGTACCGAGGGAAAATCCCGGGTGAGTGTGTTTCTCTCAATGTGCTTTGTGTGTGTATAAATATTTTCTGGAACACGATGTTTTTGACTGATCATGAATCAATAAACATTTGTGCACAGGTCGTCGGTTTAAGTTGCGTGGATGTGGTATCTACTTTAATTTCCGTGGCCGAGTTTCAAGACAACGAGTCGTTTTCAAATCTGGAGTCGCTGGTTGTAACTCTCGCTCCGAAAGAATGTCTGTTAATTCAAGGAGAAGGAAGTTACGAATTTCAAACTCTTAAACAAGTATGTGTATGTAACACATATTGCGCTGTGTAAAATATATATGTTTTACTGTAATTACTTTGTTTTTAGATAATAGAAAGAAGCAATGTATTAGTCACTTTAAGAAAAAAGAGTGAATTTTCCAGTGATTCAATCATAGACGATCTGAATACATTAATAAAATTTAAAAAAGGACAGAAACAGAATGTGCAATCGCTACCAGAGATCAATTTAAGTCTAGCCATGTCTGCTACTTCTGCTCTCATCAAATATTTAGATGTAATATTATTATAATTTTATTTTAATGATTTTAATATATCCTATCTTTGCTTTTTAACTAATAATATATTTTTAAAAACTTGTTCTTGTATATATTTTCTTAGTTAACATCGGACGAAGGCAACATGAATCAGTTTACCCTAAATCAAGTGGAGCAATCGCGATATATAAGGCTAGATTCTGCGGCAATAAAAGCCCTCAACATCGAACCAACTGTAGATGTGACTTCTAACTTACACGGAAATCCCGTTGCCAGTATTTTAACACTGTTGGACAAATGTAGAACCCCACAAGGACACAGACTGATTGCGCAATGGGTTCGGCAGCCTCTTAGAAACCTGTCTCTGATAAAAGAACGGCACGATATCGTTGAGTTGTTCGTAAAAAATAACGAATTACGATCTGTTCTAAGTGATGATTATTTAAGGCGTATACCGGATTTGCAACAGCTCGCAAAAAAATTAGCCAGAAAGAAGTCGGCACTGCAGGATTGTTATAAGTAAGCCGCAATTGAAACAAAATACATAACTTGTAAAACTCGTATATTGTAGTTTATTGTATTATTATTTATTGTATTATGTATATGTTTTAGAATCTATCTGTGTGTATCACACTTGCCAAAACTATTAGAACAACTTTCGTTCGAAGCGAATGTGACGGCATTGAAAGCAATGATAATAGATCCATTGAAAGAACTCATTGAAGATATGGATAAGTTTCAACAACTAGTGGAGCAGACAATCGATTTAGATGCTGCCGAAAAAGGTGATTTCATGATCAATCCAGGATTTTCGGATGACTTCAAAGGTAATAAATTTGATACATCTTGTGTATATTTTGTTTTTATTTTATTTTTTTTTAATTTAAGGTAAAAATATGATGAAAATAAGATAATTGTATATGCAAATTTGCGGATATTACAGGATTAAAAGATTCCATGGACGAAACAGAAGAAATTGTACAGAAACAACTCGGTAAAGTAGCGGATGATCTCTGCTTGGAAGCGGGAAAAGTAATAAAATTGGAATCTAATCAACAATTCGGCTATTACTTTCGTATCACGTTGAAAGAAGAGAAAGTACTCAGAAATAAGAAGCATTACACAATTTTAGATTCTAATAAAACTGGTGTAAGATTCCGAAACAGTAAATTGAGCGAATTGAATGAGGACTTTATAGCTATCAGAAATAGATACATGGAAAAACAGAAAGATGTTATTGCGGAAATTGTGGAAATTGCAGGTTTGGTTTCAGTTCTTAGATAAGAATTACTGTAAAATATCAAACTATAATATTGATTACTAATTTTCGTGTATTTCTCTTACACGTAGCTGGTTATAGCGAAACAGTGCGTACTATCGGCGGTGTGCTGGCATGCCTCGACGTTCTTACCGCGTTCGCTTCTGCAGCAGTAAGCGCGAACAAAGTATACGTGCGTCCCGAGATGCTTCCGAGTGAAAAAGGCGAATTGAATCTTGTTCAAGTCAGACATCCTTGTTTGGAAATGCTACAAGGAGTGGATTATATCGCCAATGACGTCAGCTTTAAACGAGGTAATATAAGAAATTTATCATAATAAATATCTCACATCTGAATTCTCGAGTTATCGAATGTCTGTATAGAGAGAGATAACTTTTCCAGACTTAATTCACTTTTACAGATTATTGTCACTTTTGCATTATTACTGGTCCGAATATGGGAGGTAAAAGTACTTACATTAGATCTGTTGGTGTAACCGCACTAATGGCTCATATCGGTAGTTTTGTTCCTTGTGATAAAGCAACTATATCATTACTGGATTGTATACTGGCTCGAGTGGGAGCCGACGATTCCCAACTAAAAGGATTGTCAACTTTTATGATGGAAATGATAGAAACGGCTGCCATTTTAAAAGTAATTTAATTTTTATATTGATTATTGTTAAGAAATATGTCTAATTATAATATATCTAATTATAATAGAAATATGTATATCACGTTATCTGTTATGTACAGACAGCAACGTGTAACTCTCTTGTAATTATTGACGAGTTGGGGAGAGGAACTTCCACTTATGAAGGTTGTGGTATAGCTTGGTCAATAGCAGAGTAAGTGAATAAGCACCTTTTAAACTTGTAATTTGATAACATTACAGTAACTTTTTTTTTGTGACTTATTTTTAGGCATTTGGCAAAAGATATTAAATCGTATTGCTTGTTTGCCACACATTTCCACGAAATTACAAAATTAGCTGAAGAAATACCTACTGTAAAAAATCAGCATGTCACTGCTCTTGTTGACGGCAATAAGTTGACGTTACTTTACAAAGTAATGCCAGGAATTTGCGACCAGAGCTTTGGTCTTCACGTTGCTAAGATGGCTAATTTCCCACAAGATGTGATAGAGGTGTGTATTTTTTTAAACTCACATGTGATTAAAATGAAATGAGAGAAAAAAGTTTTATATTTTGTTATTGCGACATTTAGTTTGCCAAAAGAAAGCAGGCAGAACTTGAGGACTACCAAGGTATACTTTTTGAAGGGTCTGATAATCCACAGAAAAAAAGAAAAATCATTCAGGTATCTTTTCGTGTATTATTCATTGATGTTTTTGAACTAATGTTATATAATTACATGATCTTATTTCTGTAGTAGCAAGTTTAAGTAGCTTTGAAACTTTTTAATATTTTACAGGAAGCTGAGACGATTATTTCGGAATTTTTGACAAAATGTAAAACTTTGGATAAATCTTTATCTGATGCTGACTTAGAAAGTCAGATATCATCAATGAAACAAGATGCTCTCTCTCATAAAAATCCTTATATTGAAGCTTTATTAATTGCTTCTTCTTAAATAATATATTTAAAAGTATACTATATATATATATATATATATATATATACATATACAATATATATGTATATAGTTTACATGTAGGAATTTTATAAAAGCAAATCCGAACTTTTTCTAGTGAAAACAATATTGTACACACATTTTGATATGTATTTATGTATATTAATTAAATGAGTCGCACAAATCACGTTGTATGTACGTACGATTAATCGGATACATATTTTTTAAATAATTTCGTGGTGCCGCAATGATACCGTCTGCAGATAACATATTGATTTGCGTTATTCGCGTTTTATTGTAACCTTGAACTTGACTAGCGTATTCGTTGGTTCTGGGGAGTGTCTGAAAGCCTTTGCGAGTGACTGTTGATCGTATACTTTTCTATCGTTTTTATCCTAATAACAATAATTATGGATCCTGCGGTCTTCCCAGAAGAGATTTGGATTAAAATTTTGTTATACTGCGATGTACCTGACATTATTGCTTTCGGCAGCACCTGCAAGTATTTAAGGAAAACGTCAGATACGGACTATTTGTGGTAGGTTAGGTTTACGTTAAACTCTGTCAAATCGGGCAATTTCAACGAACTTGTGAGCGATATATGTTTTAAATGCGCAATTTCGTTATACGCAACTGATATTGAACGCGTTTTCTTACTTTTATAAGATTTCTTGCTCAAAAGTGTATACGAAAAAAATATATGTATATATGTGTGTATATACATATAATTTTCAATCGTTTTTTTCTCGAGAGAATCAAATATAAGATATAAGGTAAATGAAAAAAAGTGATATCTCTAATGCAATGAGAAAGTTGGGATGTCATATTATTATTATTATTTGAGCAAACTACTTTTTTTCTATTTTAGTGACAACATGCTTTGTATTATTTTAGGAAAATAAAATGGCTGCAGTTGATTTCAAAGGTACAGTTTAGATTCCCAGATATAAAATGTCTGCAGTTACTTAGTGTCAGCTTTAAAGCCATGTGCTACAGATTGCATATGGTGATAACACTAGGAGAGAATGTACCTTTTCCAAAATGTTATCACTGCAGTGGCTATACATGTCAAAGAAATTGTGTGGAAGGTTCTAGTGCCAAGGTGGTGATTGAAATTGGAAATAAATACACATGGGTCATTACACCATACTTTGGTTTGAGAAGACATTTCTCAATGTTTGGCATTCCAAAATATAACAATAAAACTCATCTGGAACAAGTACAGACTCAGAATGTTCCGAGCTGTAGCACACGTTCAAAATCTGATACAAAGTCACTAGCGAAGAGGTTGAAATTATTGAAATTATCGGAATTGGCAACTGCTAAGATTCCACGGCCAAGCGGACCATTTTGTGTCTTCTGCAATTCCGTGAAATTATACAGGGAAAAACGAAGATTAATTACACATCAAAATGATCCAATGTGTTATACTAGATCCAATCCAGTTTATCAGAAACTTATAAATGGCTATTGCACTGACACAGTTGAAGTTTTGGGTATTCCAAATGTAGATATTGTGAGCCCAGCAGAGGCATTGCTATATGAAGGCACATTTCCAGTTCTTAAGACCTTCATTGATCACTTGTTTCATCAAATGAATTTAACTGCAATGCTGAGAAAACCAAACACTGTTCTCAAGTTCTGTGAACCACTGGCTATGCATCCAACATTGAGAAAACAGTTGTTACATTATTTATTCCAGGAAGTCAAAGTAGCAAGGTATGCTAGCATTTTGTAGATAGCAAGAGTATGAGCATTTAATTTTTTTTTTTTTTTTTTTGGTTTTGTTTTATGTAGTCTTTTTTATGTGCCCAACAACCATCAGCGATTTTTGCGAGCAAAGTCACATTCTCTTCGAAACAGTCACATCCAACATCTCATATTTTACACTACTGTATGAGCAATATGTTTGTTAGGTTAATATATTAACGATTTTTCTATCTATAATATTATAAGATTTGTTTTATATTGCAGAGTATGTCTTGTACCGAAACCTTTGGCAGCATGTGCCATGCTAGATGTAGAAACTTGTGTGGTGGTTGATAGTGGTGCTTTGAGCACAACAGTAGCTGTTGTAATTGGAGGACGAGTTATACCACAGCGCTGGAAACTGCTGCCTGTAGGCGGTTGGCATGTTGCTTATCACTTGAAGCAAGCTATGCATTGGCAGCCGAAAGAATATCATCAGATCCCTATATCTTATTTGGATACTTTGGCTGTTAAAGAAAGATGTAGACTGAGCTACAATATTAAGAATGAAGAAAAACGCCTTCAAAAGTCAAGAGAACATATTAATCTCAGAGTTGACAGCTATGCAGACTACAAACAATTCTGGGTATGTATGGCTATGATATATTTTCCCTCTTATCATACACATTACCATTCTAAAAAACAAATGTATTAAAGTTCTCGTAGTAAAAGAATTGAAAGAATTGTTGTAAAATTTTAATTTTATTGTAATATTCTTTCCATAGAGAGTTTCATTAGGTCCCGAGTTGTACATAGCTCCCGAGATGATGTATATTAGCTTACGTTTACCGGAAGTTATAAAAGAAGTAACATCAGGACTACCGGAAGACATAATGCACGATTGCCTCTCGCATATTTTACTTACTGGTGGAAATACAGATCTTTCCGGTTTTGAATTGAGACTCACCAAGGATCTGCGAGAACAATTGCCGGAATACAGCAAGATTCTAGAAGTAAGAAGCTGTCCCGGTACGCATAGTTGGAACGTCGCAATGGGATCTACATATGTGCCTTTAGCTGTGCATCCTGGTAAGCAATGATATGTGGCTTCTACATATATGTATATGTCTTTCGTAAACTAATAATTAGACAAAGTAATGAGAGTTAAATATAAAATAAGTTTACATTATATTCGATCTTTCAAAATTTGTTTCAGATAAAACTCCACCAGAATATATTGAAGGTAGTCCGTTTTGGCTATCACGAGAAGAATACGTACTGTTTGGATGTGAATCTCTGGAACATAGCAATGAGAGTGTAATAGATGATGCCTTATAATATGATTGATCAATTATATGACGCATATATAATTTATAATGACAGGAAAGTAAGTGTTACCATCATTAAGTATATTTTCTCTTATATTGTCTATAAATTGAAAGAAAATAATGTAGATAGTTGTGAAGAGAGAGAGAGAGAGAGGGGGGCTTGAAACATTCCAAAATATAATCATGTTCACTCTTTAAAGGTATCTGCATACGTTTCTCAAATTTTACTATTTATAATTTAATGTGTGTGTGTGTATGTGTGTAAAAGATATAGTTTCGGTAGTGCTGATATTGCTTCTTTTATAACTTCGATAAACGTAGGCTAATATACATTTTGGGAGCTATAAACTCGGGACCTAATAAGACTCTCTACGGAAAGAATATTACAATAACATTAAAAGTTTACAGCAATTTTTTCAATACTTTTACTATGAAAACTTTAATATATTTCTTTTTAAATGTAATGTGATGTATGTGGAAAGAAAGGAAACATATATTCATACATACTCAGAATTGTTTGTAGTTTGTGTAACTGTCAACTTTGAAATTAATATCTTTTGATTTCTGAAGGCGCTTTTTTTTTCATTTTTAATATTGCCAGATGCTTCATTTTGCTCTGTATCGATACAGTTTAAATAAGAATGTTGTTTATTACATATTTATTTTGTGCACAGAATGTATTATTTTGAATTAGATTTTTTTTATATATGTTTTATATATAAAAGAAATACATCATGTTTATATTTTTTATCTAAAACTACATTTTTATATTATATACTTTGAAATAGCAGTTAAATTTATACACACACGCACACACGCACAAAATCTTTATTATCTATTTATGATAGTTTAGAGAAGAATATATAAATACTTTATGTACATCAAAGTTTCAGTAATTTCTTGTTCTAATATTGGTAATTCAGCGCAATGTTATATGACGATGTGCATAAGTGTTTTCATACCCGTATAAATCGACGTAATCTGAATAATTTGGAAGTATAAAGCTGTACTACTTTTTTTGTGTACATAGCAAAAAAAAAGAGTTGTTTTGTAAATATAGAATAATAACAAAAGGAAACTCGCTTTAAAGTTAAAACTGTACAGACCATTATGTATAAACGATAAACATACATACAAAGTATATAATGCTAGCTATATTTCCAGAAATTGTTCACTCTGTTTCGTACATTTATATCACAGAAATCTCTCTCCCCTTCTTCTCTTGCCAAAAGAAATGTACGCGAACAAAAACATAAAGATATTTCTAGTCATTTTAGACATACACATATAGATCTAAACATAGATTCAGCAAAGCGGAACATTTCTCTCTTCCAAGATAAATGTTAAAAATGATATTAGCAATTCACGATCACTAAAGAACTAAAGATTTAAATTACACAAATAGTTTCTTCATAAAGTACGACGATATTGTTATTAATATATGCCTCTTTTGTTATAGATATAATTTTAGTGTACAAGATATTGTATTGAGATATATATATCATAATATAATATATATACAGCAGAGAGAGAGAGAGGGGGGGGCGTATATTTCATTGATTAAGAGACTGTAATTGAATTTTGTGATAGTTGTATAATTAGAGCACATATATTAAGATGAGTTAAATATATTAATAAGATTAATATATTAATAAGATATAAAAGAATATGTATTGTGTGTAGCTAATACATATATAGTAATATATATATTGAATAAAAAGATAATGTTGCGAGTGCTATGTTACATCAGACATATATTAACGAAATGTCTACGTATATTATATATAAATTATTATTGTGTTAGCTGTGCTAGAAAATTCTATCAGAGAAGATTTACTTAGGTGTTCACAAATGGCTTCAATTCTGTGAAATGTTAAAATGTAATTACGAAAAACTTTGAGCAAATTACGACATTACAGAGTAGTTTATATTGCATACGTACATATGCATACATACATACGCTGTATCTCGTTTTCACTTTCAACATGAAAGATTTTTGCATCTTTAATATACTTGGAATATGACTCGTAAAAATGCAATCTTTGAAGTAAAAAAATATATTTACATGACTTTGATGTGCGAAACATGTTTTCACGTAGCAATGTCTATTATTTTGTTGTGTCGATTTTTATTTATTCGTTACACAACGAAGGAGATAAAAAAAGAGAAAAATAACAACAAACTATAAAAATATTCTTTGCCATAACAGCCTTTGTAGCAGACGAGAAGTTTTGACGTTTATGTATATTAAACAAGTTCAATACTTCAAAACAAAAAAACACTTTATGTTAGAACATATAAAAATTTAAATTAACTCGCACTGTTGCTTGTGGTTTTGTTATTTATAATAAGAGATGTATAACATGTAAATAAACTTTTTTTCAGATATCCTCTTATTCTCTTTTTTTATATATATATTTAACAGACACAATTATACACACACAATATATACACATATAATATATAAAATATACAAAAAAAATGTATCTTTAGAAAATAATAGAAAAGTTAATATTAAAACCTAAATGATATAGAAAATTATTTCGTTGTTTTCTATTTAGAAAGTCGAGCAAATTTCTATTTACATTAACTATGCAAAAAACATAATTGTTAGTTTATAATTTATCAAAAGTACATACTTACGTATTAATTTTTTCTTTTTATAGTTACATGAACGGGATGTATGTATCTATAAAAGAGAAAAAGTTCAGTATTCTTATAAAATATTAGTAAAAGGTTTTTTTGTATAATTAATATATATATATATTTCTTGTAATGTATTTTAAGGTACGACGTATTTATAAAATCCCCTACAAATGTGTATGTATGTTTATTTCATACCACAGCTAACGAGTATAAAATCTGCTAAAGAAAGATCATATTCGCGCGCACACATGTAGCACATGTAATATTTATTTTACTACTTACAAACTCTCTCTGTGTGTGTGTGTGTGTGTATAAATTTACTTAAAAGTATTATGTGTATACACATTGATGACATAAAACTTAAAGAAATATTTGTTTTTGTGTGATTATAACACTTTTTAATTAATTATATATCCACAATATAATATATCAATATTTAATAATATATTATATATATATATGTCTGTTAATTTATTTTCATAAGATCATTTCAACAGTTTTAAAAAATATTACATTTGCGTGTGTTGTAAAAATTATATTACAGAGTATAAAATATATTCCAGATAAAAAAAGAGATATATTCAAAATAGCGATACTAGCTTGTAAAAAATCTTCACTTTCTACTGTGTATTTCCGATTTAAAATACAAGTTGTTTATATATAATGTTATATCGGTTTTTTCTCTATACTTTGGTATTATGTTCAAATTGTTTGTATATAATACACAAAGTAAGCGACTTATAATATATACTAATTACAACAGTGCTAAATACATGTATGTTACAAATATGTTCAATATTTTTTTTTTACAAATCCTGTGTGACTACTGAAAGTTAAATGATTCTGTATTTTTTATATGCCTAACACCAGCTTTTTTTACACTATCTACTTGCTAAAAAAAACATAATAATGCTTTAGCATTATAAGTAATAAATCTCGTACGCTGTCATGTAGAAATAAATGTTTATTATATCTCACAAAAAATTGATTCAACAAAGCTGCACAGCCGTTCATTGAATAACATTATTGATCTTGTGTGACAAAGAGTAGAATCCCATTATGAAAATGTGTTATGAATTTTAATGTTTTTCATATAATATTACATGAACTTTGTCCTCGAAATAGTCAAAACAATCCTAGAACTTAACACACTTATGTACTTGATGAATTGTTAATATGTCAGATGACCAACAAAATTGAGATATAATTGATCAATTGCAATAAATGATGTCATTGTCAAAATTTAATATATAGAGCAGCAAATCTAATATATGCGGTAATATATACGTGACTTTTTATCTAAATTTATATATTATACATTTTGCTGAAACTGATACTCCATGAGAAAGTTCGAAATTGCTCATATTTTGAGCATTTTTGCGTAATGAGAATTAAAATATAAATGAGATATCCATGAAACGAACGCGTCACGTGTTAAGTTTTGTCTGACGCGATTTTCTACTCTATATATTGCTACAACTATACATATATTGATAGATAGTTTACAGTTAGTTTTACAAGTATATTGTAAGTACAAGTACTTACATAGTATATACGTACGTTTTACAGATATTTCTAAATCAGAAAAGAAAACAGTTTTCCTCAAATTATTATATATTGTAACAGATTTACGTGTTTCAAGATATATATGTATATAAACTTGGCACAATATAGCTTCAACCAGTGACCAAGATACACGTCATTCGGAAGGGATTAATTGTATGTACACACATGTACGGGCATGAAAGTTTTTAATTCAATAAAGAATTATTTCTTTTTAGAATTAATTTTGCGTAAAAATAGATTTTTCTTACTCTAGTCTTTTTTATCGATGTTTAATTACACTCCACAAAATTTACGTAAATTTTGTTGGTCATCTGATATAAACGTATAAGCATATATACAGAAATTTTTAAAGATGTTATACATAATAATCGCGCGTTAGTTTCAAGTTTTGTGTTTTTTCCCTAAAACAAGAATGCAGTAGGAAGTTATTTGTCACATTTGTAAAACATTTGTATAGATATATGATCAGTTGACATTTTATACATAATGAAACTACAGAAACAGAACAATATCTATGATAAAATATAATAGATCTTACAGGCAAAACAAATATACATAAATGAGTATAAATATATCATATATAGTGATTTCTCAAGCTAACATAAATTTTGTATCTCCTTGAGATATATATATATATATATATATATATAACTATCCCATCTGCATTCTGCAACCCGATTTACTTCATTTTTTAGTTAATTAAAAGTAATAACCTAACAACATGAAGTCTTTGCTGGTTCCGCCTCGACTAGATTAAAGTCTAAACCACCAGGTCTGGCAAATCCCGTTTTGATGCCGTCCCAACCGTCTTCCACTTTGTATTCGCCAGTTTGTATCCTGTTATAAACTTCTTGCGTAACCGTACGAAACGCTTCTTCAACATTTATACCAGTTTTCGCACTGGTCTCAATGTGATGTACACCATGTTCGTCGGCAAACGCCCGGGCTTCTTCTTTAGAGACTTCTCGTCTACCACCGTTAGTTACCAGATCTAATTTACAGCCTACTAAAGCAAAGACAGGACGATGTGGTTCAATATGTCTACGAGCTTCCATCATCCATTGAGGAATATGCTCAAAACTTGCTCTGTTGCAAACATCGTATACGAGAAGTGCCCCTACAGAGTTTCTGTAGTAAGATTTTGTAATTGACCTGAATACAAAACAAAAAGAATTCAATATAAGTTAAGTGATTGACAAAGAAAAGTTTGCATGTACTTTGCACTTTTCTATTTTCTTTAATACGCATAAAAAAATGTACATCTACCTAAATCTCTCCTGACCAGCTGTATCCCATAATTGTAATTTTATTCTCGTTCCATCCTTAACTTCTATCAGCCGTGCAAAAAAGTCCACGCCAACAGTTGGATCTGAAAGCTAAAAGATATATAAGATATTAAAGATAAGAGAGAGCATTTTTTTCACGCATTGTCTTTTAATTGCAGTGGATGACAATCCAATCAATCAATGTGTTGCAAGACAAAAGACAAGATAAGTACAGAAAGACAAAAGACAAATATACAAACATGAAAAATATTATTTTACTTTATTCTAGAATAGAAATCAGCAGATACCGTTATTGCTGCTAAACAACACGTTCTGACATAACAAGGCTGCGTAGAGCATGTATACAGAAAACTTTGCCTAACCTGATTAAATCATTGCAATGTCGTGTGTCGAGGACGACCGAGGCAATTGAGCGATTATTTTTAAAATTGACAGGCTCTCGAAAGACACGATCTCATGCGAAAGCGCATATGTATTTGCAGGATCACGCGGACAGGACGGGAATAAAGAGAAAAAGAGAGAAAGAAAGAAATATGTAGTGCGCATATATGCCCGACGGCATCTAAATGGCAGCCTGTTACGCATATTATTCGGGGCGTTTTATATTGGACGACACGTCTGCGCCAAGTCGTCGTTTTTTTTTACTTGCCTCCGCGAACTTGCCGTCGGTGAAGTATTTAAGGAGCGAGCTCTTCCCGACCGTACTGTCGCCGATCAGTATCAGCCGGAATTGATAATCGAAAATAGGCTCTACCATTTTGGTAGCGCGGGGGGCAGTATACGCCTGTTGTATATGTCGATAATCGAACACGTGCGACGACGTCCCTCAGCAAATCATCGCCACTGCGCTGTTCTGTCGAGTACGCACACGGAACAACAGCTGACCGTGACATTAATCATCGGAGCATCCGACAAACGACCACGGCACACTGATTCATTACCTTTGCCCGAGACTGTACAAACGCTACACGTACATGTACTCTCAATCGCGCGAGCGCGCGCGCGCTACTGCGCACGTTGTGCGTGCCCGTTGGCGCCAAGAGTAAACACACGCCGAGAAAATATGTAACGCGTCCGTCGTGAGCAAGAGCTCACTCGCGCTTCGTTTTTTTTTTCTTTCCCCTCTGTGCTTCCTTCAAGATCTAATTATTCAACGCTGGACTGCTGGAGTTATATGGGGGGGAAGTGCGTTAGAGAGTG
Organism: Pseudomyrmex flavicornis; assembly: GCA_014825475.1. Classification (NCBI taxonomy): domain Eukaryota; kingdom Metazoa; phylum Arthropoda; class Insecta; order Hymenoptera; family Formicidae; genus Pseudomyrmex; species Pseudomyrmex flavicornis. The sequence goes on from QVNW01000571.1 coordinate 18,489, forward strand.
TATATAAAAACAAGCGAATCTACGTGCATTATCGCGATCACGCGTGCTTCGTGGGATCAGTTGATGATTGTTGATAATTGCGCAGTTGTATTATTCCGCCGTCGCACATATGTCTGTCTGGTTTTAAATACAGAAAATAATGCGAAAGCGTACCCACAAGAGCGTAGACAAACTTATATGTATATTGTACCTGAACTCTCCCTGACTTTCCCTTACGTATTACTTTTCCTCTTTACTGCGTGTCTGTATGTGGCTTCAGACATTAGGCGTTTTTTTTTCTATTATCTTACTTTCCGAGAGAACTTTCTTATAATTAAATTTCTAATAATTAAAATTAAATTTGCCAAATATATTCACACACAGTAATCTAGAAGTTTTATAATTCAGACTGTCATATTTTTGATATAAGAAAAGCGATATAAGAAAAGTTGCAGTTTTGCGAATTAATACTTTTGCTATTTCATTAATAACATATTGCGTCGTTACATGAACTAGCATAGATGTGCGTAAATTTAGTTGGAGCTGATTTTAATTCTTAATTTAGCGTTTAGCTATATGTGTGTGTGTGTGTGTGTGTGTGTGTGTGCGCGCGCGCGCGTGTGTGTGTGGAAAACTTTATGCTATTGCGTTATGAATGTCATAAGTTCTGCTTGACACGTGTCGAATCAACGTCTGTTAAATGCGCCTCGTAACGCCACATTAATATTTCAAGAAGTTATAACGCGTGCGAGCTTTCAAAAAGATAATTTACAACACAATTTACATTCTTGTCAATGCTTCGTGACAAATTTATTTATCGTAGAAAGATCTAAATTTTTAGAGAAAGAGGTTTAATTTTGATTCTCTGAAAAAAATATATTGTGGGTAAAAAAACAAAATTTTTTATTATATTCTTGTTGTTACGTTATGTGCGTGTGCTTTTTTTGTTTTTTAATTATATAATAACAAAGTTTTTAATATAACATTTTGTGCATCATATGACATTGCATAGTTTTCCACATGTACACGCACACGCATAACAAATGTTCGTTTATACGCGCCGTTGCCGGGGTGAGACGCGACGGCGCACAAACGAAAGCGTGCGATTGGTCGATCGACGTATCATTCCGCGCGATAGATTGGTCGACCGGGTGGTATGTAACATTACGACCGACGGGCGCGACGGGAAGTGAGGCGCGAAGCGTCGTGTCTGGCCGCGACGCGCCTGACCGCTCACAACCATTCGTACGCGGCACGCGACGTCGGGAACGAAGTGTTCGGCGTTCTCCGGTTATTCAAACGATCAAACGCACGTCTCACAAAAATGTGGATCACAGGTGACTTTACGGTGATTTTTTTCACTCGGCTTTTTGTTTGAGACACACTCTCGCGCGCGCGAAGGTGAAACGAAGAAGCGCGCCGTGATCCTACAGTTTCATGAGGATTTCTTCCGACGATGAACACGAGGAGTTGAAGGTAAACGCCTTCTCCGAAATAGTTTCGAAATCTATTTAGCGCGAACACGCGGATCGAGGAAAATCGAAGGGAGTTTGTTTGACGAGATTGCGTATTTCGGTGCTTCGAAAATCGCGCCTCTACGTTTAAAATTCCTCTTACTTCTCCGCAATTCAAACTCTCTTTATTCTGCGCGCGATGGCATCATTGAATGATCTGGTCATGTGCTACTTGAAATTTAAGAAAACCTCGCGCGGAACGACATTAACCTCTGTGAGCGGTGAACAAACGGCGGTTTAAATCGCCGCGTGCGGCAAAGCGCGTGATTTGAGTTCGCATCTGCGATTCTCTTTGCTGCGAAATAAGCGAGTGTCTATATTTTATTACGCTTTATTTACAAAATATGTTCGTATCATCTTCTTGGTGATCGCTCAAAGAAAAAAAATACATATGGCAAAGTATAAAAGTCGGCATAATTGTGTTTAAAGAAAAGTTAGCAAAAATTTGGGAACATTGTCTTAAATATATTTTGTATATGCATTATTTATTTTTGTTTCTAATTGCATCTGGTCCCAGTGTTTTTCATTCGCTAAAAATTACAGAAAAATGGTTTCGTATATGTCAAACATAAAAAGTATTGCTATATCGAGTAAAGATTTCCTATAGCGGGCATGCTCTTAAAAAAATAAAACTGTGGTCTCTACGGTTCATTAGATTGTCGCGATTTGTCGAGAAGAGAACGTTTTTTCTTGTGCAACATCTCTTTCCGGAAGACAGCCTGGATCGCAATCACGTCGCGAGTACGTTGCTACCGTGCTTAGAATACCTCCCGGGTTTTTCTCTCCCGATCGACAAGATCGGTCGAGTTTTTTTATTTCGAGTCGAGAAAACCATGGAATGTTGTACATTTATCATATACGCGTGTACATACTATCCAACTGTTAATTGCGAACAGATTATATTATGTATCAGTAGATTCTCGACACGTTCATATATTTCTCTTTCTCTCTCTCTCTCTCTCTCTCTTTTGTCCTTTTTTTATATACACACATTCTTATATAATTTCGTATCTATGTAACATCATATACAAAACTGCATCTCCGATAATAACTGTCCTTTTATGAGCGTGTCCTCAAGGCTGAAACTTCGTTCGATGGTGGTTTTAAAGTACCTTGAACGATATTAATTCATTATGAAATACTAACTAAAACTTCGATATCTGTCATTATTTCTAACCGTTAATGTATTATATATTTTTGTGCCACATATACCGGAGAACAAAGGGTAAGGATGTAGAACTGGCAAGAAAATATTGATACATTTGCGAATGCTAAAATACATCGATAGGAAAAAAAGAAACAGATAATAAAGAGGTTTGAGAGATTAAAGATATTAGAATATATTTTTCTAGATAGATTTTATTTTTACTTTTTTGGATTAAATATATGTACAAACTTTTGTTTTAATTGGATACAGAGAGAAAGAGAGAGAAGGGAAAAGAAAAAGTGTGTGTTGCTTATTATTAAGAAAGTTATACTATTTTGTAAATATCGTCTGTCTATAAAGTAATTACACTTTACGTTTACGGCTGAAAAATGTATTTCGTAAAATTGCACCTAATTATTCGTAATTCTAGCTAGAGAATACATCATTGTGAACCTCCACATGGCTTCGTCCATTGTAAAAGTATCTACTATATATGTACGGGTCTTTACGTTTACTGCAATTGAAAGTTTTAGCGAGTAGGCAATCTCTTAACAATAATCGATATAACGGAAGCACATATATATAATTCTCTTTATGTTATGTCTTTTGCTCACAACTCAGAAGAAAACTTTTTTTACGCGCGGTAATTTACGTCCTACTTTGCTGTTGTTTGTGAAATATTGTGAGCATTTAGATAATCGCAACGTTGTCTTATAATTGCAAAATGCATGTGTTGCGAATTATATCTACATTTTTTTGAATAAAAATATAAAACAAATATTTTTTTTTTAATATAAGATGCTGTGTCGCGACGCGACGAAGTGTCACGTGTAAACTTGTGAGACGTTTTAGCACGAACGAAATCTGACAATGACGTTCACATCCGGTCCGTTCGAAGTGACGTGAACATTATTCAGTTCCGCTTTTAGCCGAAAGTCGGTTAGTGAATTAAAATAAATTCTTCTTACGTTTATTGCGTCCGAAGATTATGTCGAAAATTGAATAAATAGACACTCTAAAATCAAATAAAATAACGCAAGAAGCGAGATGATGATCCACTATTGCGCTACTTCGATTACAGCAAACTTTTCCTAGTTTTGACTGTGAGCGCAGACGCGCCTATTTATATCGCCCTCCCTTAAATTGCCCGCAGTATATCCACACACAGCGACTCCGACTAACAAACTTCGGTCGAAGCATCGAATTAAAAAAGCCATATTCCCGGCAATTGCGGTGAAATCGATTTCCCAGGCCTCGTCGTTGGCCTCAAATCGCGCTCGACAAACTCGCGCTAATTGTCGAAATTATCGAATTCGCGCGCTCCGACCGGAACGCGATATACCGCGCGCTAATTACAACAGATCAACTCCGATTACAGTTAACAATTCTCCATTCAAATTTTGATGAGAACGGGATGATATTTATCGAGCGGAAAAGAAAGAGAGATGATGATCAAAATCTGTCTTACAAATAAACATCAATTAAATGTCCCAATGATCGCGCGAACCACTGGTCGGACCAGTCATTTATTAAAGAAACAATTGTAACAAAGTATTTGTGTACATAGAAAAAATTAAAAACTAATATTTAGAAACTAATATCTAAAAAAATACTTAAAGTATTGAAAATTGTCACGTTTATAATATTTACACATCGGCCATTTGACACATCCGTCACAAGTTACCTCAATTACTTTGACCTTAATTAATTTGAGCAAATATTGCACAGCTGACTGATTGATTGTGATAATTGCAATGCAATTATGTTTATTATAATTATTTATTTATTAGAATTATTCTGCTAAAGAATGTCTTATACAGAGAATTGATAGTCTTGGAATTATATTCTCTCAGCGTGTAGGAGAGGAACATGATTCTTGGGAACAAGAATCTCTCGTTAATGTTGGACTGGTTCGGCCGATTCGGATGTCGTCGTCGGAAATACGTCCCGATAGACGTGAGGGCGCCGTAGATGGGTAAAGTGCGGGCGTACGCGCCAGGTGTAAATAAAACCGGGTGTGTAACGCCGCGCTGTCGCCGCGTCGTGAACGCGCGCCCGAGCGTAACCGCTCGTTCGGTCTTTCCTCTCTACTCTGTGGCATTGTCAGCTGGCCGGCACGTTTGTTGGGGATCCCTTTGTGCGTCACCGCGGTTACTTTCTCAAATGCGCGATGCCCTCGTGTATTTGCATAAGAATTCCGCGTCGCCGGCGAACGCGCGCGACCGCAACTCAATAAATGGAAAAAACGATTGAAGAGAGAAAAAGAGAGTGGTGTCTTCCTCACAACTCTTTCTCGGATTTAGAGTTTCTTCTCGAGAACAGGAACTTTTCTTCTGGACAATGCACTTCGATTTTACGAAACACCTCTCGGACTATCAATCAATGAAGTACATTAGCAGTCGTTAATATGACGGAAGAGAAACAATTGATTGCGCATTATTTTACACTTATATTTGGGAAAATGAATAAATAAATAAGACTTAAGAAAAAACACACTAAAGCTTTTAATATATATTAACTCTTTTTAATATGTTCTTACTTTTCTGGTAATAAAATAATTAGATATTTAAAGACAGAGAAATATGTGGACAGAAGGAAAAATGATTTCGCACACGTGTGGAGTAAGTCAACGACTGTTCTTTTAAGAACGCGTACTTCACGTAGACACATATGGGTTAAATGTTAAAATTAGTGTTCTACAATGTGCAACCGATAAGAGGTGATATCCGAGCTACCGGATACACTTCAGAGTATAATGTGGGCATCTGTTTCCGTTTAAATCCCTCTTTAATACAGCGGGGATACACTGATAAATCTGTTTATCAGTGACGGCCTTGTTTTGAGAGCGCTTCTCATTTCCACCCAAATTTTTCACAATAATTAATCGTAATTTTAACAAAAACTAATAATTTCGAAATGAATAAAAAACGTTTGCTTCATTGAAATTAATATAAAATAACCTTTCCTTTTATTTTTAAGAATTTTTACATCACAGTCAAAACTTTCGAACTTTTTTTAGCGGCCGTTTATTTCTGCCTTATTAGACCGTGAATAAGCGATTTGCTCGTCCACTTTGCGACTGAAAAATACATAGAAGAGAGGGGCTTAAGAGACCTCAAGCCTTTTTCCCTCGTTCTCTCTCGTCACCTTATCTAGCCGTCTCGTCCGGTTTCGTGAAGTAATTTTTGCTGTGCGCACGGACACACACACGCGGTTGTAAATTTTATGATTTATTTGTCTTCCTTGTGTGTGGCGGGGAAAGAGTGACCAGAAATATGGACGGCGGGCACCGGCGACCAGCCATTATAGCCAACCGTATGAATTACGGCTGTGTGCAATGTGTGCATGCCAGTGACGTGCAGTCATCGGGCCCAATGGTTGATGCCGATAGCCCTTTGGCTTGGACCCTATACTTAGCGGATAATCGACGCGATATACTGCGCTTATTAGCGGGTATAATAAGCCACATGCCAAAACCCCCAGAGGGTCTTCGAGATTCGTCTCAAGGGACCATTAAGTAGCCCTTTTCCTTTGTTCTATCTCTCCTACGTCGTTCCTCTGTCTGCCTCTGTTTTTCTTTCGACGAAAGATATGCCTATTGTGCGGAGATAGAGGGAATCATCCTAAAAACAAAAATGCTTTTTTATACACAATGAGTAAGTAATGTTGAACTGGCATTGACGATGGAAGATAATGTGTGAAATTAAATTAAAAAAAAAAAAAAAAAAAAAAA
>QVNW01000572.1:0-63168 GCA_014825475.1 Pseudomyrmex flavicornis
TGTATCTAGCTTTAAATACATTACGTATTTAAAACGTAATATAAACCCAGTTTTGGGATGTAATTAAAATCGATAGAGAGAGAGAGAGAGAGAGATACGTGTGTAATACATACGTATGTGTGTAGAGAGAAAATCTCCAAAAACACACACACGCAATTATTGTCAACGATAATTGACAATATGACCAACTCTTAATAATGCACACGTAAAGCCAACAAACGTCAAATTATCAAGCGAAAACTTAATCGTAAAAAAAAAAACAAAAAAAAACCTATTGTATAAAACTAGACCGGCGCAACTTTATTTACTGCGAGCAAGTCGATAAATTCCGAGGTTATGCCAGCGGTGCAAGGATATTGCCAGCCATTGTAGTCGCGTCTGTCGTACGACAGAAGGAAACACGCGCCAATGCGGTTTTCCCGCCAAGTTCATTCAGCGTCTCGCTTTGGATGCAAGCCAAATGCACGCGAGCAAGCAACACACCACTTGTCTCTCTCGCAAGTGCCGACTATTGGGAATCCTGCTCCTGCTTCGCGCTATCGACATCTCTCTCTCTCTCTCTCTCTCTCTCTCTCTCTCGCAGAGTAATATCCGATATCGGTACTTGTACCTTCCTGGATCAAGGCTTGACCCAGGTTTTCTCTGCGGCCAAACGGTCGCTCATGCTGCTCGATAACCGGAAACCATTTGACCTTATCCGAGAAGCTTCGACGGCACATTCCAAAGCGGCGATATTTTTCCAAAAAATGGCGATTCTTATGGCAGCTCTTCTCACGAGCGGCGGTCATTGCGAGAGAGAGAGAGAGAGAGAGAGATCCATAATATTGGCGACCGTCCAAGTCACGTTGCGGCTCAATGAAATCTTTCTGGGTTAGGTTAGTCCCTTCCTTCCGCGTTAAGCGTAGGATACGTTCACACTGAACCGTTAGATGAGCGAGCGAGCGAGCGAGTGAGTGTGTGTGAGAGAGAGAGAGAGAGAGAGAGGAGAGCCTGGCTTCCGGCCAGAGCCAGGCACCGGAGTCGAGGAAATAGTTGGCTTCGGAATGCGATGGGAGTAGTAGTGGTCAATATTAGCCGGACCAGGCGCTCCCGTTCGGAAGCGGGGATTCGAGAACGGCTACTACTTGGACGGTAGGTCATAGCTGTTGCGTTATCTTGGCAGCTGTCGATAGAATATCGAACAGATTGGATGTCTCTTGCACCTTCATTCCAGCGACCAGCGACGTGTGTATTTGTAAATAATCTAGTAAGAATCTCTTTTTCGATCCGAGTTAAAATTATACGTAAATATCATGTGTGTGTTTGAAACTTTTCTTCAAATAGTTTTGCGCGTAAAAAATAAGTGGTTTTTATGTAAATAAACCTGCCAGTCTCTCTTCATAAAGAGTAACATATGCGGTATACACATTATAGAAATAGCTGAGCAAATCTGTGTGATGACACATTTACATAATATAAATGTATGGATATTTGACATTTATATCTGGGACGACATCGTTCCTACTCGTTGTTATCTGTGAGTAGTCGGTGGACGCGTAACAAGTAGCCGCAAGACTCGCAAGCAACATCCGGCGGTTCGCGCGAGCCTCTCCACTTCCGTGTGTTGGCCTCCCTCGCCGCTGCTATCCCGCCGTCAAGCGAGCGTAGCTTGGCGCAGGCAGTCAGGCAGTCAGTCTCTCTCCTGGCATTAAGTATTCCCGTTGGGTCGGCGTGGCGAGAAGGTTTGTGGGCAGAGGTGGGAGGCGAGGGAAGCGAACAGCTCGGAGCAGCGTGGCGCGTCGGTCGATGCTGGGGTGTGCTGCTGGTGAAGGAAGGAAGGAAGCGAGCGCGCGAGAAGGAGAAGAGCTTGCGTTCTTCCCTTTCTTCCCCTCTGTCTCTCTCTCTCTCTCTCTCTCTCTTTCTCGCCTTATCATTCACTCTCTTTCTCTCTCTCTCTCTCTCTCTCTCTCTTACCCGTGCGTTCTTCACCCCTCTCCTCTTCAAATCGCTCTCCCTTCATCTTCATCTGGAAACGCACTCCCCTCGAGCGACGGCAGCGCCCCGGGGGCGCCTGCGCGCCTCGAAGGGGTAGCGCTCGCTTGAGGGCGGAGGACGTGAAAGAGCGGGATGAAGGGACCCCTTCCTGGAATACTCACTCGCCCCTCTATCTGACACCCCACTCCGGTGCCACCCGCGCGGCACCTCTCCACCTCCCCTCGCTACGGCTTCACTGCCCGGGCCTTCACGATCGCCCCATTCTGTTCTCGGCGTCACACCGTGCAGCATTGAACCCGACGTACGGCGACGAAGAGCGCGACGACGACCACCTGCCTGTGTGCAAGTCGATTTCTCTCCCTCTTTCTCTCTTCCTCTCCGTCTGTCCGAGTGTTCTTGATCGCTCCTCCCCCGTGACGTGACAACAACGGTGGATAAACGACAAGTCGTCTGACACAACGTTGCTGCTTCTACTTCGGCCAGACAGAAGCCCCGCGATCCGAGAAGGAAACTTGAAGAGGGAGAATACACACACGCGCGCCTACAACATTCTCGATTTTGCAACACCCCGCACCTGTTCTCGCACAACATCCCTCGCTGGAAACTCAACGATCTAGTTTCGAGTGTCATCGCGTGAAACAAAAAAAAAAAGAAAAGAAAGTGTACGTCAAGCGCGCGAGTACCAGTTAACCGTCGTCTTCGGTATATATCTAAGATCTGAATTTGGTGTGACAAGAGTTGTGAAAAAAAATTGTTGCAAGGATCTTGGTCGATCAATGGTCTACATTTGTCGCGGTCGATTTAATCCGTTGCAACGAGCATCATCGTGAAAAGCTGCACGACGAGATCCTTCAGAGTATAATATATATATATATATATACCGACTTGTCAGTGAGAATATCCACGGTAGTGAGAATTCGTCTTACGTGTTGCACCAATCGATCTCGCACGGACAACAGGTACATACACACACACATACGCGCGTGTGTGCTCGACGAGGCGCAAATTCGTCGCTCGCAGTCGCTCTCTCGGTCGGGATCCGGTTGATCGAAAACCACGGTTTCGTCCTCGTTCCTCCCCCGCGGAGGAAGAGAACCACCGCGCCGCCGATATTATCGCACGGCACTCGGTACACCGCTCGGTGCTACTGAGTGACCTGCAAGTTTTTTTCACCCAGTGGTCATCGCAAGGTGTACACAACGGCGGTCACTACGTACATCACGCCACTCATCACCCCTGAGAAGGTACGGTGCCCGCAATTTTACTTCTTCCGCGCGAGCCATCTCCGAGATCGGGGACAGATTTAGTTTTCCCGTTGAATCTCGAAGAGCTCGCGAGTCTCTGCGAGTGCCGCGGATATTGCGCGCGCGTGCGTGCGTATGCATGTGTGTGTGCGTGTGGTATGTGTGTGTACGCGCAAGTGTCGGCTTCCACACGTACGCGCCGAATGATATAGAACCGCTTGTGCGTTTACGTACGTATGTGTGTGCATGAGTGTGGGTACGTGTGCGTATACGAATGCGTGGGTGTATGTGTGGCTACGTGTGCGGTGGCTGGGGGCATGTGTGTGGGTGGAGCTTGATCGTGGACGTCATCCGTCGGACAGAGGCGGACCAGCCAACCGGGGTGTCGGATATTTCCTCCCTCTCTGTCTCTCTATTTCTCTCCCCCTCTTCCCTCGCCCCTCTTCCTCCTCCTCCTCCTCCTCTTCTTCTTCTCCACTTCTTAGTCCCCCTTCTCACACTCCATCTCTCCTGGTTCCTCTCGCCTGTGCACTCCTCGCAACAATGTGCAGTGACCGAAATGTTTCACGGAGATGACAGCGGACAAGTTCGTCTCCTCCGGTTTGTCCGCGCGACATCCGCCGTTGTATTCATAATCTTTCTCGACTTTTCGTCCGTATATCTGATGTAGCGATAGGGTGGGACTACACACCATCTATTCTCGAGATTGTATCTATGATGTCTAAAGCGACTTTACACAAATGACTCGCATTCATAAGTAATGAAACGAGTCAGTTTTTGCATTTTGTTGTCAAATTTCAATTGTCTTACTATATTGTTCTTTCTAGAAAATTACAATTAATAAGAGACACGAGAGTCTCTTATTGTTTAAAGTTCACAATTGTTGAAAATAACAACGATGACGGATAATCGCTCTCGGCGAAAATGTGTCATTTCTCTGATTAATTTTCCTGGTAGTTTGCATGATTCATTCAACGTATTTACTGAAAGTGAATTGGATAAATTTTCACTTGATTATAAAATCTGCAATATTTTATTTTGCCGAGCGAAATTAATTTTTAGCTTTATGTCAGCTGAACTAATTCGCTGGATTTACTGGCAGGCGGATAATTTGCAAATAAATCACATGTGAATATGGTAGTGATGTCTGTTTGTTTTATTAAATTTTTTTTTTCTAAAATAGAAGCGAACCCGCGCATTGGAATTATTTTATGCGCATTCGCGTTTGTCCGGTTAAATGTCTTTTATTTAATTCCAAAATATAACATTTTTATCCTTTCCCCTTTCCCCGACTGCAGTTATTGCAAACTGTATATCCGAGAGAGAGGGTGGGTTTAGGGTTTTTAAGTAAGTACCGCGTGGCGTGTAATGAGGACAAAGTTCTCGAGAATATCACGGCTTCTCCGCGCGGGCTTTTAATAATCTCATCGCGTCGGTGCGTCAAATCGCATGAAAGAAATATTAATGGAATTAATAAGTTGAGTGGTCTGACGCGCGGATAACGGTAGAAAGAGAAGTAAGCGGGCGCGCAATTCCCTTCCTTGCGCGCGCGAAGCGCTCCGGTTTCTTATTAAGAGGACTCTCCACCCTTCCATACAAACTTATTATCTTAAGTCCTTCGCTTCTCGAGGCGGAACGATAACGAGATCGTTACTTTCGAAGCGTCTTGTGGCAGCCGTCCAGCAAGACTTGCCTCTGTCTCTTACCCTCTTCCTCACTCTTGCTTCGTCTATCTATCCATCTATCTTTCTTTCATCCCTTCAGCTCGATTGCCATTCGTGATTCTTTTTGTTTTTTTTTATTTCGAGCTGTCGCTTTGTGATCATCACACATCGATCGCGTATGTCCGATGGAGAGAGTTGTTTACGTGTATTATATTGTTTACGTGTATTATATTTGCGTTTGGATTGTGGATATTTCTCAATATTATTCAGAACAATACTTTTACTTCTTTTTTTTAGCTCAAATTCATGTCACGTTTACTTTTGTTCAATCGTCTGATGTAAAGATTTTTATCGTATAAATAATTAAAAGCCAGATTTCGACAATATTTTTGCCGAATTTGATTGTGAGAGAGCGTCGCTTGAAATTGAGGTTGTTTTGAAACTTCGCACCTGCGTGGACGCGAAAAAAAAATTGGAAATAACGCAATGTCACGCGAGATAATCGTCGACTCGCGAACAATAATCCATCCATAGAGTTTTATCTCCATCGCCTTCACACCTTCCCTTTTTCGCTGACCTATATATCACATTCGTGGTGTAAAATTCATCGTTATCTGAAATACAATCTCCATCTCTTAGGATGTGGCACGGTTTTACAGCTCCGCCCGAGACATCTAATATCTTTTTAATATCGCGAGCGTGTATCTGCGACGAGAGCGAGAAAAAGAGAGACAGATATATATATACTCGCGAATGAGAAAGATAAATATTTTCCAGCCAAGAATTGATATTTTCAGAACGTAAGTTTTCTGTGTGTTGCTATTTTTAACGCGCGCGCGCGACGGCAAAAAGATCAATATTTTCTAATACAAATAAAAAAGCGCATTTACCGTTTTTCACATCGAAATGACTTGATGAAATTCAATAATGTTTAATGAGTAACAAAAAACTAACTCGGAACTTTCTAATCAATTATCTCTCGATGATTTTAGAATATATCGATAACTCATTACCATTTCTTTCTCGAAGCGTTTGTCGATACTCTCGCTAATGCACGCTAATTAACGGTGAAAGATTATCACGTCGCGTGTACATTAGCGCGCGCGAGTGTAAAAAAAAAATAATAATGTGTAATTTTAAATATACAGAACAATCTTTTTGTTTTATTTTTGTCGCGCAAATATTTTTGGGTTGACAAACGGGCGAATGTTTCGGGCGTAGAAGAAATTTCAGATTTGAAGAGGCGATAAAGGGAGATACATTATTGTGCGAGCGACGTTCTAAACTGCGGCTCTTTACCTTGACGCGTTAGAATAGGGAGGGTAGTTTTTCGCTGAACTCGGTACAATGATGCGCCCTTCGGGAATCGGACTCGATGATTATTCTCTGCCTTTTCTTGGGGACGATGTAGAGTCTCTTTCCTCCTACGCCGAAGTATAAAGCAAAATACCAAAGTTTCCTGCCTGACGACTATAACGATACGCTCTTTATACCGTCGTCGTCCGATGACGCCGGACTTTGCTTGCCGAGAAAAGCTCCTCCTGTCGCTCATTCTACGAATGACAAAGAGGGTAAGCGGATTTCGCGGTCGTTCCGGTTTCGTTCTCGAAAAAAAAAAAGTAGATGAAGCGCGGAGAAAAAAGAGAAAGAAGAGACAATTAAAAAATATCGTGGCTTTTTTAAAATACAGAAGGATATTAAATATAAAACCGCAATTATTGTAAATCTAGAATGAAAAAGAATAGATTTTTACACCTCGAAACGAAAACAAATCTCTCGTTTTTTTTTCTCAAATCTCGTAATAAATAATTTGTAGAGAAATTGCAGTTTGCTGTTGCATGATAGTATTGCGAGTAACGTGATAGTGCGCGATCGTACATATACCGTACACACTGTTCGCTAAGCTTGACTCTTCGAGATTTAAAGAACCAAACTGTGCGAGATATATAGATACACAAGACACAGAACAGGGGAGGAGAATAAGTGCATCATCAATGAGAGAAAAAGTGGGTAGTCGATGCCGTGAAAAACACAGTTGTTTACATCGAAATGCTTTTAAATCCGGGACGACGGGACAAGTGGTCAGTTCTCGCAATTCTCAGGATTTGCCGTATTAATACACGGCCGCACTCCTTGTCGTCGACCGGGAAAACGTAAAAGTGGGTTGATTCGCTGAAATTGACCACTTTGGTTTCGCTACGTACGAGCGAAACAAACTTGGAAAAGTTTGACGCTGTAGTTTTCTTTTTTTTTTTTTTTTTTTTTTTTTTTTTTTTTTTTTTTTTTCATCGAGTTGTTAAAAAAAAATATTTATCTCTCCGCGAGTTACGCGATAAATAATGTAATTAACAATGTCACGCCAGAAGAGGATAGCTGTGGTGTGTACAAATTCCGCGGTTGCGCGAATATCTCGCGGTAATTATTAACAATGCGGAACCCGGAAGTGGTCTGAAACCAGCGAGCAGAGAGCGAGCGCTCTCTCTGTACAGAGAGAGAGAGAGAGAGAGAGAAAGAGAGAGGAGAGAGAGTGAGTGAGGTAGAAGTCGAACAATAACGACAGTGGATTACTTTATCGCCGCTCTGTATACATGTATCGTACGTGCCGAATATGTGCGCACAAATGCGGCTCTCGTTTTACACATTCGCGCAATAGATATTTTTCTCTTGACTGTTTTTCCTTCCCTCGTTTGCCCTCGTTTCTCGTCTCTCTCGTATTTTTTTTTTATTTTTGTTTTTGTTTATTTAATCGAATCATGTTGTTACGGTCATTCTGCTGATTTGACTTGTGCGATTCGTCGAAAGTAATTTTACTCGCGCGCGCGTATTTCGATAATTTAACGCGCGTAAGCATATTGGCGTTATTAATTAATACCTCATCCTCTTTGCGGTTGCGCGCTTTCAAATATGCACTTTCACATACGGACGTTGATTGCAATCTGGAAAATTGCAACCGGTCGGAAAGATTCTCAAGTTCCTCTTGAGATTTCGACGAATCAACATACACACATGAGACACAAAGGAATTTGATGTTATTATTTTTTAAAAAGTTCGAGCAAGAGTGTGTGTGAGAAAGCGAATATAACAAGCGTAAGTTTTTAATCAATTTAATTGCGTTGTGTTCATTAGTCTGTATGTATGTACGTATCTCGGTCGATCTAAAGTAGGAGAAACAAATTCATCAACCTAACGTTACCTTAAAAGAAAATTCCAGCAACATGCACACACACACACACATACACACATACACACACACGCGCGCGCGCGCGCGCGATAATAATAATGCGCGGGTATATAATAGAACGCAACCATATCATCCGATAAGGAACTGTGACTAATGCTATTGGAATTTCTTTTAAAATAGCAGGAAATTAGCATGAAGCGCATTCAGGAAGCGAGATAAATTGAGGGGATTCTGGAATAATTGGATTACCTCATGCCACAATGAATCACGCGCGAAATAAATGGAGAAATAAATTATGAGTTGACGTTTCAAAATATCGATCACACTCTCTCTTTTTGCACAGAGAAAAATCTCGCGTGAAGAAATAATTGAGTTTCGCAAAATCGGATGTAAAAAATATTATCGCGTGTTGTTGCATATACGTGTTGAAAAATATGTTGCCGAGAGAAAGAGAAAAAGAGAGAGAGACGAATTCGCGACGAGAGAATTGAGGCTTCCGCTTCGGCGGGCATAGACATCGCTCAGTACGCATCGTGACCGCGCACGGTACACGATTTGTTAATTAATCCCTCGCCGGCGCACGTGCGGTACACCCAAGATCCGCACTAAGAGACCTCCAACCTCATTCGACCGTTGAATCGCGTTGGCATAATACGCGAATTGCGGTTTACGACGGTGATTTAACCGCCCGCGGCCAACCGGATTCGCTATGCGTTGCTGCGTCCCATCGCGCCGCAATCGTCCATATTGCAATTTTCGTTTTGTTCGCGAACATATATATACATGTCGGAGTGCTTGTTGAAACTCGATGTGTGGAAGACATAATAATGACTCCATAAACTGAGATAGAGAGAGAGAGACAGAGAGAGAGAAAGAGAAAACGTTTGAGAACAACATTCCACTGCGAAAATACAAATGTTACAATAGAGAAAGAGAGTTCGATAACACGCAGAAATCTCAAATATCATAAAAATATCGCGCTATTAAAGTGTATTGAGTCCCTTCTTGAGAAAAAGACGACGCTTCAATATATCAAAGTTCTCTCGAATATCACGATGTTATTGTTTGTTGCTATTTTTACTGCGACGCTTGATTAGTTCTTTAGTTTTTTTTACGGTGTGTTTTGCGTAGAGCTTGAACAGATGTGAAATACGGGAGGTTATAAAATTGTCTAGGTTTTTTGGTCTTAAATCGCACCATAAATCTCATCTGTTGATCTTTATTTCCTCTATCGCATACAATGTTGTCTAGTTTTATTTCTCTTCTCGTAACAAATTGTATCCGCGCGTAAAAGAATTGCGCGGAAAATAAGAGAGACATGAAAAAAAAGAGAGAGAGAGAGAAAGGAGTGGTCTCACGAAAAAAAAATTAGGTCGTGCATTTTTGATGATTAATGACGCGCGTTATCAGCTGATTTGGCGCTTCGATCTATTCGACGTTCAATGGCCGACGTGAATCGAGACAAGGTCGTTCCGGCTGTCGCTCTACATTTTAATTGGCAGCACCGTACATTGTCCCTAATGGTGTTTCTGTTGTCGGCGATTGAATGGCGCCTCACAATAGCCGCCTTTACGTCCTATTCAGCCCTTCCGCGAGGATAGTACAGGCGCGAGCGAAGCTGGAGGGTAAACTACTATGAATGTGCTAACTCGTGGCCGAGGCGATTGAGTTTAGATCGCTATTCAATTTCTACGTGCTCGGGCGGTTTAGATGCGCGATTATGTTCTTTTCCATCCCCATTTCAAGAGGAAGCGTCTTCCGAGACGTGTCTTCGACGATCGTCTAGAAAACTATCGGAAACGCGACGGAAGCGCAAATTAACATGCGTATGCAATTTTTGACCAGACTCTTTATCGTTTCTATTTCTATATAAACATTTGTACAGTTTGAATTAGAATCCTGATAATAATTAGCGTTAATGTACTTGTCGCTATTTTTCACGGCACAAAATGCGATTGTTGAAATCATTTTTCTACTGTTAAATAAAGAGCGAAGAAAGCTCGTAAGCCTCTCAGCTCTAAATCCCGCAAGGGTCACCGTTTCGATTATGTTCAATTTATATGGTGCGCGAGCCAATGTCATAGCAGTGTCGACGAGACTGCATTACAGACATGACGAGTTCAGCGTCGTGGCTGTTGAATGCCGATTATTTCGCGAACCCTACCTCCGGAGTAGGTAAGGGAATGATGTCCCGGAGGGTGAGGTTTACGAGCATCTCAGAAATCTCGGGCATGACTCGATAAAAAGCGCCCTGCGGGACTTAGAGAAACCGGGGCTCCCCTTTTATCGTTCTCGTGCTTATAAGGTAGTCGGTCACGGGGATATCACGGGGATTTTCCATTTTCCTCACTACACGGATCTCGACTTCGATGAATTTTGCAAGGATTCGCTCTCGGTATCGAAAGTGCGAGGAAATATTCTAAAAAATTGCTCTGCCCGATTTTCTACATTTACATATCCGTGAGTTTAGTGATTTATATTTTCAGTACGCGCAGATATACCGTCGTATTTCGGAAATTGCGTTTACTTTTATAAAAATGATTCTTTATTTAAAAACTAAACTCCGAGTCACACGACGCGTAAATACTTAAACGTGATGCGTTAAAAAATTTTGTAAGAGACGCGTGTCCTAAACAGTTTCAAAACGGATTAAAACTGCGGGCGGTTTCGGCCGTGGTGTATCGGCATGCCGTTAAGTCTGAAAGGGTCACGGATATATCGGGCGCCCGAATAAAAAAAAATAAAAAATAAAAAATAAAAAAAAAGAAGAAGGCCTGATAATGCGCATCAAAGGCGCGAGCAGAAATAGAGGAGCGCTTAAGCCAGCGTGCACTTGTCGAGCGTCAGTGCTTTCATCTTCGCCCTCAAAGAGCAACTCGTAAACGTTTGATGCCACAGGATCAATAAATGTATCATGCACGAACCGAAAGCCGACGCATCGGCGTTGGATTTCGTCGGAAGAAGAATCAAGTCTCCGCCTGTCTTCCGCGTTTTTTTCGTTTTTTACGCTCGGAAAACGAAGAAGCAATCGCGAAATATCTCGCGAAACATTCTGATTTTATCGGAATTTTTTTTTATCATCAGATATATAATTTTATTACCTCCTCCTCGTATATTTCAAAGAAAACGAACATGTCGTAACACGCGCGAGACGATATTATTTCATTCAAGTTGAATGTTTTATCTCTCGCTCGCTTTCTCACATACGCGACAACTTCTTTATTAAATCAGCCACTTTCGCGCGTAGTAAGTGTATCTAGCTGAAGTAATGTGTTAAAAGACAGTATATACCTGTGGAAAATTTGTGCGCGTGCATTTTTTCTTTTTTCTTTTTTTTTTTTTACGGCAGTTGGTTACTTCGAGATTCCGCTTGAATTTGCCGACGGCGAACGACTTTGGAAAGCTTTTAATTTCTAATTTGAAAGTCCCGCTTTATGTCCTCGTTTCTAATACTTTTTTAATAGACACGATATACACCTTATGCTTTTATATAATATTTACTGAAGAAAAAGAGAGAGAGAGAGAGAGAGAGAGACAAAGAGAAAGAAAGAGAGACGATATTTCGAATATCGCGGGAAAAACATCGGGGATCTCGAAATAATCACCTAGGGTTGGGATTTCTCGAACGGGGAAGGGCTTTGGCAGATTCCGTGATAATCCGGTAAAGTCGCAACTCAAACAGTTTAAGTCAGAATAGTGGCCGAAGAGGTGATAGGTTGCGGTCGTTCGGAGGATGTAATGGGTGGGATTTAGGATTACGAGTGCAAGTGTATGTAACGTTCGGTCCAGTAATTTATCGGCTCGACCTCCCATTCTTATCAAACGTTATATCATCGATATTTCTCGCCAGGTAATAGTCGAATATGTACTGTGTTGCAACGTCAATATGCTCGCGCATTATGCATGATTGTTCAAATTTAAAGGCACGTTTGTTTTTTTGTTTTGAGACTAATAATATCGAAAGTATTTTATATACTCGCAACGTTTATTTAAAATGCGTCCTCCTACACTCCGCGTCTGATTAATTGAACAACTACATGTTGATACATTTACATTGACACGCACCGCGAGTATTCCTCAGAACGTTTTTTTCTCTTTCTCTTCTCAAGAAGATTATAAAAATTTCAGTTGCAAGAGCTTTGAATTCACATCCTTTAAATTCGCAAAATCGACGCGCACACAGACGGGAGGCCTGATACAAGCGAGACAGAATTTTCGGAATATTCCGCCGGCCGGAAAACGCAGGGATGAAGCATGCGCGTATAATTTACGTGAGAGCACGTTCCGCAACGAACACCTAGAATCTTGCTATACGGCGCGCGTGGAGCTATAGAGCGAAGAGGTAGAGCAAAAGGTAAAGGGTCTGAGAGACTGGACAGCGCGATAGCAATGCTCCGAGCTACGGAGCTACGATGTTGAGCGCCTTACTTACCGCGCTCGGTTACTGATAACCTCTCTTCCTTCCTGCGCTTCTCTTCCCACCCGTCGTCGTAACCCCATTCGGTATTTATGACCGGTAACTTAAATCGTGGAACGTCGTGATCATGAAAGATTGTTGCAACGTAGCCGCGCCGTGCTGAAATCAAAAAACGCATCTAGATAAAAAAACGGTCGACTATTCAGAATACATCGATATATTGATGTGCGATATATCGATATATCGATGTGCGATATATCGATATAAAGATAGAACGATACATACAATAGCGCAGATAGCGCGCTCCCCGAATGCAGCCTAAAAAAACATTATATATTTACGATTTAAATAAAAACTATTCTATTTGTAACAAACGATCATGTTTCAATTTCAACGTGATTCATATTTATGTAATATTATTGCGCAAATCTCTTTTTGGTTTTACAGTGTATTACTGCAAAGACTTACCCGAACAATTTATTGTTGTGAGAATGTTTGCGCTTTTTATAAGTGAAACTTGACAACTATACCTTTATTACGTATCAGCTGTTCAGAATTTATCAATAAACGACTATTGAGAGCAGAAAAAAAACGGTGTTTGAACGTGCGAAATGATAAAAGATTGTGTTTCGACGACGCCGCCTGCCCAAACGCCTTTGTAATTTATCCGTAATTTTTTGTACGCGCTGTACTTCCCAACACTAAGTGCGTCACCTTGTCTAAAAATGATTTTGTTAAGACAAAGCACTGACTTGATAAAAGAGCGAGATTCGGGAACGTCAGAAGAACAAAAGCGAGTGACGTTATCTACGACGGATGTGACTACAGTCGCCGCGTTGGCTAGGATTAATTCTTTCCGAGCGGTTCTCGCAGAACGCGCACCGGGGATGGATCGCTCGAGAGACAGAAGGGTTAGAAGAAAGACTGTGCCGCACTGGGCTAGTCGGGAGAAAAAGTAGGGCAAAAGGGCGAGAGAGAAGACCGGGCAAATCGGTTATCATCCCGAGGGTTGCGCGCTTCGGATCCCCTTCATCCGCTTTTTCTCATGTGACCGCGAAGTCTGTCAATGTCATCGATCATTTTGAAGAAAATGTTCTGACCGCGATCGTTTTCAGCTTTTATCAATCGATAAAAGCTGGCGAATTAATCACGTTAAATACATAAATTTTGTGTGTATATATATATCTTACTTTCTGTGTTTGCACGTCAGACATCGAGTGTGACTTTTCAAGAGAGAGGCATTTATTTGCTGCCAAGAAATAATTGGAGCCTGTCCGTTTTTTGCGGACATGTCTCCGTCCATCTCTCCGGCACACCTGTTGGTCGAAGTTGCATATGTGTGTCCACAATTTAAAATTAATATAAAACGTTATTTTAAAATATATAATATTTATGTAAATATTTTATTCCTCTCAAGTCTTTACGGAATTATTTAAACACGTAGATTGTGTGTGTTCAGTAATAGATGTGTGTTTACACACTGGTGTCTACATTACATGTGATTAAAATTATTAAAAGAACGAGAGAGAGAGTGAACAAAGTAATATTTGCAGTGCGTCAGGACCGATTCATGCGATTATCGATTTTTAAGTCAAACTTGATTACTGCAGTACTGCGATACAATAATATACGGATTGATAGGCCATTCAACCGTGGACGCATTATTGAAGGCTATTGCGTCACAAAATTGATAGTGTATATGACGCAATGGGAAACACGACAATTTATTATTCGCATATACAACAGCAACGTATATGCAACGCAGTTGTGTAACATTTTGTTTTCTTTACGAGTTTCTCTGTTCCGTCACGTAGGTGCATTAACGCCGTTTAACAAAGTACGAAATTTTCACAGCGTTAATGCTTAATGCGATTACGGCGTTGTTTCTGCGCACGAACGAAATAATCGTGACATACATTCTCGCGCCGCTATCTAACAACGCGCTCGCGCTCGTCGGATTTAAGCGCTCACTTAAAAATCACGCTTGCATTTCCAGCAAATTGCGCGACTTGGAGAAGGGGGGAAGGTTGAGAAAGAGGAGGAGGAGAAAGAGGAGGAGAAGGAGGAGGGAGGTGTAGTGTTCCTACGTTGCGCGCAGTCTCATCGAAACGCGCGATTAAACCCGAATAAACGATCGCGAATGGAGGCAAAAGCATTTGCCGTTAAAGCGCGCGAGACCGCCGATTAACGTTTATTCCAATATTTTTCCTTGTCGTTTCTGCACGTCGCGCGGCGTCGGGTACGACCCCATTGAAGGGTTGGGGAAAACGCCGTGGAAACGCGCGGGGACTGATTATGACATTTACGAATACGTTGCAATAACGTGGAACGATAATGCCCGACGGTCATAAAAGACACGCTTGACTATTGTCCTTGTCTTTTTCTATCTCTTTTCGGGTTTTTTTTTTTTTTTTTTAATGAAATTTCGCGTCGCCATTAAGCGCACTTTTTATTGTGAACTCCACATACACACGCGTGCGCGCGCGTTCCCGCTCGCCATTTGCGTTACACAATAATTTGGATTTGTTGGAGAATGGAGTTTTTATTTCACAAAAGCCAATCGTATAATATAAAAGCCCGCATTTTACGCGCGATAATGATTGTTAATTTTTATTTTATTTTTGAAATGAATGTTTTTTTTTTTGAAAATGAATCAATAGGTCATCAACAGCGCACAATATCTAAAATTAGTTCAAACCAGCTTACGTCATCACGAAATCACATTAGGCTGCAAGTTAATTATAGAGGAATATTAAATTTTCTCAAATAGGTGAGAGAGAAAGAGAGTGAGAGAGCGCACGCGCGCGCTTCGCAGAAATACCGCAAAGAGGTAGTTGTATCTTGCTCCTGTGCGATTTCATTTTCGTAAATGCGAAAACGTTAAAGGCGAGCCAGAAACATGTGCACAGTCGTATCGAGTGTGGATAGGAAAAGGTCGGCGGTAAAGAGGGATGATACAGCCCTTTCCTCCCAATCTTCTCCTCGAGCGATGAAACTATAAAGCTACTCCTAGTAAGTTGTAAAATTGTAATAGCCTTCCGGTATTTACATAATGCTACGGCGTAATAAGTGGAACTCGGCGAGTTTCCATTATCATTCTGTGCCGCTATCCGCTCTTATCTCCGCTAACGACCCGAGGGGCTCCCGCTTTTCCTCTTCTCTCTTGCCTTCTCGTGACTTATATTTTTCCACCTTATTCTTCGTCGGGTTAACCACGGGCGAAATAACGACTCACCCTGTCGTCTCCGCAACCCTATCTTTCGTCGGAGTACTGCCTTTGCGACGAAAATTTGACCGCTTATTCGCCTTGGTTGACTTCGTCTTTTTTTTTTTTTTTTTTTTTTTTTTTAAGAAACTACGAGACATTATGTAACAACAACACGACTTCGAAGTATTTATT
Organism: Pseudomyrmex flavicornis; assembly: GCA_014825475.1. Lineage (NCBI taxonomy): Eukaryota > Metazoa > Arthropoda > Insecta > Hymenoptera > Formicidae > Pseudomyrmex > Pseudomyrmex flavicornis. Next base: position 15,881 of record QVNW01000572.1, read on the forward strand.
TTTTTGCCACTCTGCCGTGCGATAAGAAAAAATAAAACATATAAAAGTGGATATATATTTTCTTTCACATCTCCGAGATAGTGATGTCACAAATTATGTCACTTGTGTTTAGAGAAAATAAAACTGCGCTGTTGTTATCGTAAATCGACAATAACAATATTTTAGAAAAAGATTTCAGACTGATTATGAATCTCATTTGGTAGCGGAAAACATGAGGAAAGTCAAATTGCCGTTTTTGGTACGAATGGTAAAGGAGAGGGGGAGGAAACTGCAACGGCTTCATTCGAATAAGTGGCCTTCTTAGTTTAGATTCGCTTTCTTCGCTCTCCCATCGCTCCTCGGCTTTCCTCACTTTGTCCATCCACAATGCCATCCTTCTTTATCCTTAACTCTCTCTGTCTCTCTCTCTGTGTCTTTGCTATCTCCTTACGATGAGCTTCTCGCCGACGAAATCGGGACGAGTCGTTTATTTAATTTTCGTGATCCAGCCATTTTATTTTTATCTCCGAGACTTTATACACTTCGCTGATTAACCTACCTCGCGAGAGAAATGCGCACCTCTTTTATTCCCCTTCTGAGTAAGACGCCGAAACGAAGAACGAGTTTGCATGAGGAAGGGTCGAAAGAGAGAAAGAGGGGTTGGAAGCACGGGAGGAGAGGAAAGGAGAGAGGGGAACGCGCAAGGGTGGAAAGACTCGCGTCCTTCCGGGGGTTTGCGTTACTCACCGGATATAGAGATGTCTAAGCCCAGCCATCACTGAAATTGCCAGAGTTTACTTCTTCCGCCCTTTCCGCCACGCTCCATCTCCCCTGCCCTCTTCCCTCCTCCCCCTCCTGTATCTCTTTCCACCACGATCGAGCTTTCCTTTTCTCAGTATGAAGCTTCCGCCCGTAAAATGTTCGACTCCTGCCTTTCATTCCCCGCCCGCGGCTTTATTACAATGCGATTGTATTATCAAGATTTCAAGACTGAAAGTATCGGTCTTTCTCCCGGGATATCTTCCTTTCAGCTTCTCTTTAAGCTCTTCGTATTAATCTATATTGTTGAGATGGTCGATTTCGCCGAGAAAAATCGATAAAGTTCGTCCTTATCGAATTATCTGGCTGTTACGATTGCACCTTCACGTATCTGTTATTTCTATTTTATTTTTTTTTTAATTCTGTACGAACTTGCATTTGTATAAATTCGTGTTGTGCGTATTTTCACTTATCATACGAAGCACATAATCCGCTTTTTTTTTCATGTCTTCTTATATATTTTTATTATATATTTTTCATGTCTTTTATATATTCTACTTCTTGGTAGACGATAGTTCTAATAAATACCAGACGGGCGGTAGTTCCCGAGTGCGCGTAGGCACAGCGACGAAAGTCTGACGGTTCAATATCTCCGACGAGAGAGACGTGAAAAATATCGGAGATCGAAGATGTCAAGTTCGTCTACGTGTTCGCACGCGGCCGCATTCGATATATTATAGAATCCGATATCGCGTTTTGGATCCGCCATGAGAGTGACCTTAAAGAATGATATCGCGTCGCTTGTCCCGGCTTGTACTTCTTCTATATTTCTCGCAGTTTACGACGCGCACATTCGAGACGAATCCACGATAAAACGAGCATCCAGTAATATTCCCCTTGCCATCTCGGCCGTGACCTTTTATAGTTGACGTCCGCGTTCTCAGGTTTCGTCTTTTAAAGCATTATCTGATAACGCTCTCTTCAGAAACAGCTGTTTTTCTCCGCTTTTTTTTTATTTCTTTATTTATCTATTTTTTTACAAATTTTGTGATTATAGACTTCACAAAGCGAGAATATCGTATGCGCAAATTTTTTTACGCGACGTAAGTTTCTAAATTTTACAGAGATCGAATGTCGCGAGTGAATTTCACAAGACGCTTCCGCGTGTTTACATATTGATAAATTATATCGAAACGTAAGTTCGGTTTACGTTGTTAATAATGCACCTGCGTCGATTATTTATGACGTTTCTCGTCGATAGATAGACAGGCACGGAGACACGAAAAGATAGAAGCGACGGAAGAACATCGGCGACGGAAGAGAGTCGTCTATCTGGAAATGTCGTGGAACATCCACTAGGAAAAGAACGCGAACCGCTCCCATTTGATAAATTCCTTATCATTTTCGTTGCCGCGCACGAAACGTGTCGCGTCGAAAAAATGTTATTCTCCTTTTTTTTTTTCGATACATTATCGAAGAGGCACTTATTTCTCATTACGTTTCTATGACGCTCGCGCGACATGTAAATGTTCATGTATTATCTCACAAGATTTGTGGTAGAAAATCTTCGTGAATTTTGAAATATTATTACCCGCTTTTCTCTCTGGTTTTTTTTACAGATGGTGACGAGGACAAAGAAGATATTCGTCGGGGGATTATCGGCGCCGACGACGCTGGAGGACGTCAAAAATTACTTCGAGCAATTCGGTCCGGTAAGTAAAAAAATAATAATAGATAGATCTCTTATTGGATACAATAATAACAGAGAGAGTATTACAAGATGTTTTTTAACTGTTTCAAATTTTAACGCGTATTTGCGAATTTATGTATGGGATTCGTGTCGCGCGCACGATCAGATCTGCTACGAATTTTGTTGAAGTCAGTAGCAATGAGAACTGTATCATTGACAACTGTTACAGTCGGTTATATTATCGATGTATCGCACATCCTCCATCATTTCCTATCTCTCTTTCTCTTTCTCTCTCGCACGTCCCGTTGCAAAATCGAGCGGCACTGTCGACGACTGTGATTCATGGGATTTACATTGTTTAGTACTTTTGCATATTTTATTGGCCATTTCGCGCGGAACGCTATTGATTTTTGGAACGAACAAGTGCACTCATTTCCATTTACACGACGTCAACGGCGCGCACGACAATTCTGCCTCGCTGCAGTTCCCATGAATTTTGATCGTTATGGGTCATAACGGTGATACTCGGGATATCGCTATTTGAATTTTCAAAATGCGTGACATAATATTATTCACGTGCGAATGATCTCATTCACTCTAGTGCTCTAACTTGTTCATGGATTACAGAAAATACACGAGCTCGCACGCACGCACGCACGCACGCACACATATGTTAACATTTAAATTACATTGTAAAATCACGTGCGTGCAACTGTCATAACTGTCGTCTTTCTAATTGCGAAAATTCAATATCAATTCCACGCGCGAAAATAATCCGTGCCCGTTATATAATATGCGCGCGCTCTTCTCTTTTCTCAGATTTCCTTATCTCGACGAATTTCGAATCGTGACAATTTATCGAATTCGATTCGCCAGCAAGCGCGCAATGACACACATACCGCACGCGCGATTTTCGATTCCAATTCCAACGCGGTTGCCTCCAAATGGATTTTCACGAGGCAGTAATAATAAATGATTCTAATGGGCAGAGAGTAGAATAATAGTTATTAAGCGGGAAGTTTTCGGCTATCTCGTTTTGGACTAAAATCGTATCATAAATTAACAGAATCGTCGGAGTTAAAGCGACTCAGTTAAATACCGAACGTTATTTTCAGGATAAGCAAACCGGACTCTCCGTGTGTCAATGGATTTATTTATGCTTGTCCGTTGTTGTGTCATTGTCGCGCTCATTGTTTCACGCGCGATGACGGGCTGCTGAAAGCTTATCTCTTTATTTCGTTTCAATAAAAAACTTAGCAGATGGATTTTTTTATCTTTTGCACTTTTTTTTTCCATTACCGCAGTGAATCAGATTCCTTGTCACGATCAGACGTGCGCGTATCGCGCGCGGCGCATTAACGATCATAGCCGGGGCAATCACTTACAGAAGAATCGATGCCGCTTACCTATCGATAGCGGGAATCGAGATATGGAGGAAATTTGGCAGTGCTGAATGACTGCATAATAAGGCGGCTCCGGTCGTCCGTTGCAGATGTAGCCCGGCGGATATAGAAATTTATTGGGAAACTTGGTCGATTCCAGCCGGCAGACTGGATATATGTGTTCGGCTCTCAGGTGACACGATGTAGTTTCGAAGGGTCGCGGATAGTGGAAGTATAGAGCGGAGCGGATGGAAGAAGAGCAAGAAGAAAGTTAGGGCGTACACGACGTTTGTCCGTGGCTCGTAGCACGAGCCAGAAATGGACTTGAGATATCAAAAGCCTGCCGTTATCTCCGGCCTAACTCCCCCCCCCCTAAGCCCTCCTTCCTTTCCCCCCCGTCCCTTTCTCTCTCTTTCTCTCTCTCTCTCGCCTCCTTTCCTCCCTCTCAGTTCCTACCGAAAGTCTCTCATCCGGCTTTGAATGCAGAGTTTCCGGCTCGTAGCGGCTCGACTTCGTCTCTCTATGTGTGTGACCTACATCGGAGGTACCATCGAGCGTGCACGCGCGCGGACGTATATACGACGCCATTTCGGAATTCGCCTCCCACGTACGTAATGCACACACGTGGGCACACAAGTTCACGTTCACGCCCACATGCACACATTTCCCCAACGACAACGAGCATGGCGCACACGATCTTGCTATATTCGCTCTAGGCGATCAACGAAGATGAACCGAACGGCATAAATTTGGAACCGGGCCATTTGTATGCAAAAGTAATTAGAACGTGTTTTCTTGTACGCGCAACAAAGCGCACGTTGATTGCGTTGCAACTGTTTCAGCGGGGGGGGGCTGCCTTCGCGTTTATATTTGTTCGGTATTTTTATGTTTTTTTTGCTTCGGTATATGTGGTAGCGATACGCGGTAACGTTAGTTAACGTATCATGCGATCGCAAGAAATTGCTCCGTGTTTTTCCGCGTTCAAGTGAAGGTCTAAAACCTTTTGTTTTCGGTGTGTCGTTATCAACCAGACATTGACGGCCTTGTGTGAGTTTGCATTCGTAAAGTGTCTGCGAGGCACGTGCTTGAAACACACAAGTGTGCGAGGCGAGTTCTCTTCATGTATAAACTTGTACCCGCTTGCGCTGGTGTCTCTAGGTCAGTCCGATGCTACATCTCGCTGATTCATATCTGATTCCATTTTTGCTTCACGGAAACATGCAGAAAAGAGAGCGAGAGCGAGAGATAGATAGATAGAGAGAGAGAAAGAGAGAGAGAGAGAGAGAGAAAGAGCGGGAGATCTCTGTTCGACGAAATAGCTAGACCGCGAGGCAGCTGATAAAGCTAATGGCATTGCAGGAAAATGCGTTATATATCCATTGCCGTTCCAACTTATGAAACTTTTCGCAAAAACCATTTTAATAGACAGCTACACTCGCATTTGCGATTAAAAAATTTAGGACATGTACATATATATATATATTTTTTTGAGCATACATTCAATACTTTCTCTTAAAAAAAAAATAACGAATACTTTAATATTATTCCCGCTTGTATTACTCGCGGGAATAATGCCTGTGTTAGCACGTTGAAGTTAGCCCAATCAGATGAAGAGCGCGTTCTCTCTCTCTCTCTTCGCCGCTATTATAGAAATGTCGAATTACCCATATTAATGCACGTTACCAAGTACCTACGTAGCGGGAACATCCTGCCGTCATTAGAATCTAGAAAGAGTCGAGTGTAATAGTTAGTGTAAATGCAAATCTCTCGACTCGATATACATAAATTGGCGGGAAGCCCTCGCCTCCCCTCGTCCCTCGCCCAAGGCCGGTCGCGTATCGCAGACCGCCGCCAGCACGCGATTTAAAACTTAGATGAGGCCGTCCGGCGACGTTACCTGAAAAATGAATGGATCCCCGAAGAGAGCGAGAGCTTAATTGCGCTCGCTCTCAACCTCTCTCCCGCCGCCCCGCGTCCTTCTTTTCCTCTCCGGTTCTCCTTCGGCAGTCGAAGAGCCGGAAACGAGGGTGGATGAAGCGGCGGGAAGGTACAGAAGGGGGATACGGTGGTTACCGATGGAAAGGCCAGATCCTTTTGACGCCGTACTTAACGGTCGACTTGAAATTAAGAAATTAAGAATTAATACGAGCCTTGAAACAGGTCGGGCTCGTCTCTTTCCGCCGGCAACGATCGCCGCGCATTTAATTCTCACACCGAGAGAGAGAGAGAGAGAGAGAGAGAGAGAGAGAGAGAGAGAGAGAGACGAATTTTCCGCAGGAACGGTCGCGTTCGTTGATCCACCGCGATGAAGTTTGCTCGTTCAGATATCGAGGAGTGTTCATTAATCACTGCGCCCTTGTGATCGCGAGTGACAGTCCCGAAAACTTCGATAGTCCATTGTGAAAACGTAGGATAACGCGTTTATATCCAGTAATTTGTTACTACTACTTTCCTTCTTTTTGTACATACACATATATTTCAAATTATTATATCATCTCGAAGATATTCATGTCGATTACTACTGTATGTACGTGTTTCGATTACACGTTACAAAATAATATTCTACAGTAACACGGTCTATAATTAGCTGTGCATCCACAATTATAACGAAATTTATCAAGATGTAAAACAAAACTAATAAGTAATTTTGCGCGACCGATGACCGCATTTCTCCCGCTGACTTTTATATTCATTGGGTAAATAATATTTCCAACATTTGAAAACACTTTTGTTTTATTCTTCTTTTTTTCGTATAGAATATTTCGTGTAGAACCGCGGTCTACAATACATCACTTACAATCGCGCGCACGTTCCCAATATTCGTCCGCCGTTTCGTTTTCACCTGTAGAACACCGCGGGGACGCAGGAGCGGGAAGGACGGGGCGGGGAGGGAGGGAGGGAGGGAGGGAGGACAGGGGGGACGGTGGGACTTCTGGGAGTTCTCCTGCGTCTGCGACCCCGCGCGGCTACGTGGCTGAATAAATAAATTTAATGGCGCTTGTCACGTAGCAAAACGGGATAAATTCCGGGCGTCTGACAGCCATTTAAAACAATGCCGTCGCGAATACACGCCATTTGTAACCCGGTGCTTTTGTTTCACGTTGCTATTCATTCCCCGGGAACCCCGCGCCCGCCGTCCCTTCGCCATCCCCTTCTCGCCACCACCATCGTTACCTATTCTATATCCGCCGACGTCACCATCGTTCGACCAATCCACACGAGCGAACCGGGAAAGCCGCGCGCGGGCACGTTGATAGTGCGGCGCTGTCGGATTCATGCTTCATTTTTTATTCCCGATAAAAATGCAATTAAGCCTCTTTGATAAGGCTTGAGTCGTGCCCATTGTGTACCCCCTTTCTCGACCTCATATTTCCGATTTCCATTCATCCCAACCGGTTGGAAATGCAACGGCCATTATTCGCGCGCGCGGAAAGATCGCGCTCGCCGTAAAATATCAATATCGGTTCTTCTTCGGTTTTCTTCAGATGCAAATTCTTCGCCACTCTGAGATAGTAATGCGCGTCCTTTAAGCCGTAAGCTCTTTATTTCTTCCAAAATGCGCTTCCGGAACTGACCGCGAGCAATTCGAGTCAATGGAACAAATCATCGCGCGAACATCTAAACTCGCGCGCAAAAAAAACCCAAAGATTGGTTGCACGTTCGCCTCGAGAAAGATGAAGAGAGAGAGAGAGAGAGAGAAATCGAGGGTCGGAGTGGTCGCGTAACAGCACTTCGCGAATGTTTTTTTCTCGTCGTCGTTGCGATGTAACCGCCATGTATCACGTTATGGCGCTTATCAGACGGGCGTATATCTCGAGCGTTTCGCCGCGCCGACGACGAGAGAAACCGAGAGAAAAAGAAGACGGGAGCGCGAAAGAGTGTAATTCCGCTTCTTCCTTCGAAATTTCTCAGGCTCGAATGGCGGAAGCCAGCTCGCGCCGTTGCGCGAGTAACATTCCTTCTTCGGGGATGAAGGAGAACTCGCGCGCGCGCTCCCGTTCTCGCTCGGGCGAGAAGGTGCTCGGGCGTATGGGATGAAATTTATGAGGGTCCTTTATTCCGGCACTTAAAGGAACGGGCGGAGAAGCCTCGACTTAAGTTTGAGCAATTTATTAATTTCCCTGTATTTCGGCGCGTTCGCGTGGACGATGCGCGCGCCTTTCGTTTTCCAAAAAAAAAAAAAAAAAAAAAAAAAAAAAAAAAAAGAATACGTTTCGATTCGGAAAAAGATCCTTCTCCTCCTCTCCCCAATAAGCTCGTTGTATGATTGCTGCACGCAGCTTTTGTCTAGCGATGCAAGCATCATTAGTGTCGACCGTAATGAGCGCGCTAATCACCAACAGACCGTGCAATGTCTGCTGAAGCACTCGAGAGAGAAAGAAAAAAGGCTACTTGTTGGGACACGTGGCTACAAGAGCCACGGAGCGAACAAGTGTCACACAAAAGTGTGCGTATATGTGTATTCTACACATATACATATATGTACATGCATGTATACGAAAGAGAGTCCTTTTTATTAGTCCTTTCAGCTATTAAAATTTTCCAGACAGTCTGACATACGTATCACGGTAGAAAAATTTGCGGTAGAGTTTCGTTGTTATTGTGACTCACTGTTTTAATTATTTTCGTCGTAAAGATCGAAAAAAAAAAAGAAACAAGATATAAAAGTGCAGAGCAATTATAGAGTTTAAGAGACGATAAGAGAAATCATTATCGCACACAAACCATGCGGCTTAAAGAAAAAATACAATTTATATATTGACAGCAATTATGTAAATTATTTGGAAAACTGCGCGATCACGCACAGCTGTTACTCCAGCTGTGTGAAAAAAAAAAAAAAGTATATAGTTTCACAATTCAATATACGCTTTTCAATATACGCGATATTATTTGCCGAGTGGAAATGTGCAAAACGAGTAGTAACAAAATAGCGTAATAATATACGTATATTGTTGAGTAGTAGCGCGCGTTAGACCATTTGTATAGCAAATGTCAGTTCGACTGATATATCGGCTCTTTCTCCGACGGGGGATTGGATGCCGCCTAATTATCACGATTCCGATTTATGTACGATCGCATCTCTTTTCGAGCTACAGGATTTAATTCATTAGTCACGTTGATTAACGCATTCATTATTTACTTAATTACGTAAATGTAAATACGCTACTATTCATTTATTTGCGCACATTATTATAATTAGTCGGCGCGCTTTCACGATTCTTATCCATTTTATCCGAGTTATCACAATTGTTTACCTTGAATTTTCATTCACGTATTACGTGTATGTCAGTTCTCGCTGATTGTATTACATATCAACTCTCTTCTCTCTCTTCTCTCTCTCTCTCTCTCTTTGTTTTAATCACTCTGCAACTATTAAACTGCACTAAAATTTCGAAGCGCGCGTGTGTATCGGATCTTTTCAGATATTTAACCTTTTGCAACCGAAGAGTTTTGTATTTTCCTTTTATCGATTTCCGCGAGTTCTCAACCTAATTCCCCGTCAGCGGGTTGTAAAACAAATATGCGCGCCCAAACGGAAAACAAGGTTGTAGAAATTCCGTATTGAGGTGTTGTTCAAGTCATCTATCGCTATATATCGTTCGCTGCAAAATTCAAATGAGTTGCATTATTTTGCCCGACGACTCAAAACCTGTTTGGAATTGATTTAAATCTGAGCTTCACAATGGGGTTGAGTGGAGCGTAAAGCGGGAGCGGCCATTTACATTCTCAGACAACACGGTTCATGTTGCACAAGTATTTGCTCGGCCGTTTCGGAGCGTGGAACAGACACGAACAATTCCGGGGCAAAGTGCCGCTTTAGCGTCGAACTCGTACCGTTTTAAACCCGCATGTTTTGTTCCCTTATTTCCGCGTTAACTGCGTGCGCGCGCGCAAGAGAGAGAGGGAGAGAGAGAGAGAAAGAGGCGAGGCCGCCGCTCGTTTATTCGTGCGCGTATACGCTCTTGTAATTACCGTAATTATTGTCATGACCGAAAGTTGCCGAAATAATGCCCTGCATGGAGGAAGATTTTTATTGTTGTATTGCCGCGTGTTTCCCAACGGCGTTTCCCGTGATTTGTTGAAATTATTCAAGTTGCAAATATATTCGCGAGGACAAACCGCGTTTTCACATGTTTTCAAATGTTAATCCTCGTGGTTTTTAGATTTGTCACTGATATTCGTTATAAAAGTTGCATCTACTAACGCGAGAATATAAAAATCTTCATTAATTACGAAAGTTTTTTAAATAATAATAATATAGGTTTATCGAACCACATACGAGGGGAGTGAAAAACGGTGAAAATAGGGGATGGCAGCAAGAGGCTGCAGTTAACAGTCCCGTTAAACATTAACTGCCGTTCTGCAGTTTTCCCCCATAACTCCAGGTTAACTTTGATTGCAGCTAACGGCCTCCAGGGATAGTACGTTTAAGAGAGAGAGTCGGGGGTGAAATGGGAGAAGGATAGAATAGGTTGATGAAAGAGTGTAAGCAAGACGGAAAATGAGAGTTGCGTAAGAGAGAGAGAGAGAGAGAGATTGGACTACAGGAAGGCATCTTATAACTTCTTATAATTACTCAAGACTCGAGGGTTTAACTGCTGTTTAATTTCATTCGGCAATTAACCCGCGCTTTATCGGCGCTCGAAACACCTCGAGCCATTCACTCCCTTCTCCCCCTATTAGATATAGACATCAGCTATCATTTTATTCTGTTCGCGGCAAAGTACCTGCATTCTGCCGCAATAACGAAAGAAACGCGCGCTACTCACGATTTCGCGAGACATTTATCACTCGAATAAACAAGCGCGAAGACAAAATGTTACCGATGACAAAATAGATAATAGTAATCTGGAGAAGAAACGGTTTATTCGAGATACACATGGAGCAGAAACAGCACAGAATAATGTACGAAAGTTCTTATCATTGTGAAATTCTATGTTTCCCGTCGGTGTATCGGTGTACGATAACACTTGGCGCGAGGATAGCGCATTCGTTAACAGGACACACGACGTCGTTCGAATAACACAAATAGCATTTCCGTTGGTTAACTATTTCAACATCCGGCGAGAATGTTGCGTTTCGACCGTAGCAGCAAAGGAAGACATCCCCCCCCCCGTAACCTGTCCTGCTGAAATTGCAATCGTCGCGGTGTGGGCTGTAAATTAAAAGGCAGACAACGAGCGTTTGCAGCTGACAAGTAATGAGGCGTATAATGATTTTATCGGGCAATTGCCGGTGTTTCATGTTGCAATGCCGATTGGACGAGAATAATGGTTCGTCCGCATGAGGCATTCGATCGTTGATTGCCCATTCGGCCGTCTGGCTCGGACGCTCGCTGCGTTTGACCGCCCCGACATCGTTTTTCCCCCAACCCTTCGAAAAGGGATATAACTGTGTGTGCTCCCGAACCGAAATCCCCGCTGTGCACACTTCCTACAATTCGTCGACACATCGCCGACGTTCTCCAATCCCGACGTGTATCATCCCCGAGATCTTTTGCGATCTTTAAAAGAGTCGATCCGAGTCCATCACGCGCACAGTTTTTGCCAGTGTCAGTTTCTTTTTTTTTTCGGTTTGTTCTTTCATTCTTTCGCTGCGCGAAAAAAAAAATGAAAATTCTTTCATCTTATCCGTAAAATCGCGCGCGTTCTTACGTCGGGCTCCGCGTGTTAAAGTTTACATACGCGTTCGAAAATACTCCACTCGGATTAATCTAATTAGATGGAAATCGCGCGATGGCCGTGGACGCGAGAACGGGAGAGAAATACAGTCGCGCGATAGAAATGAGCGAAGCTACTCTGCGTAGATGGAACGACGTTACCGGCACGTTGGATTCACTTCTGGTGAAATTTGTTTATGCAAATAATTTGCTACAGCTATGGAAAACCGAGCGGGATCCCCACTCCCTGCGCCGCTCTTAACCCCTTTTCGCTTCCGGCACGTCATCTGTATTTCAAGTAGTACAGCCGCGTTATAAATCAGACCTTTTTCGTTCGCTTCTTACACCGCTGATAATCGCTCCAAGTTGAAAACATTTTGAAAATCGAATCCAACTTTTATCATTGTTTTTTTCAATAGTTCAGATATTTTCGATGTGCATTGTACTTCTTTTTTAGAAATTAAAACCTAAAAAAAAAAAAATTTGATGGAATTTGACACGAATCGATACAGCGTGTGAAAGCATTTTTTTTTTTTTTTTTATTTTCATATCTCTTGCACGATCCGCCCAGATCCGATTGACCGAGAGACTTTTTTTGCAGCGTCCGCGGAAAATTATTTCAACGCGGAAAGCAACGTCTAGATTACGAGTTTATCTAAATGGCTCTAGAACGCGGAAGTGTCGCGATATAGAGTGGCGCTCAGATTATAAGGGCGAGCCTCCCCTTATAGTCGTGTCAGGTCTAGCGCGAGCTGTGGTGATGTTTATGGTTTCGTGACAAAGAAAATTGTGTTCTCCCGGGACTAACTTTTCCGTAAGAGGGACAACTCCCCTGTGACATTTCTCGTGTTCTTTCCTCGACGTTACCATAGAATAGAGATAATAGTAACTCGAAATCTCATGTTCATTTCGAAAACAAATATCGAGAAAAAATACACTCAAGTCTTTCGGAACAGTTTATATTTTCTGAGAATGAGAAAGAGAGAGAGAGAGAGACACGGAAATTGTCATCCTCAGCGAGGGAATATTTTCATTTGGAATGTAGCGACGTTCGTAGATCGAAATCGAAGCCGCCGTTGGAAAATGAGGTTAAAATCCAATAGTCCAACACAGCCCTCGAGGGTCGATGAAGGTAACGGAACGGGGAGCCTATGCAGGACGGCACCCTACGAATTACGAACGGATGACGAAATTTTGATTTTCTTGGCCGAGACGGGGTCCCCCTCTCGTTCTTCCTCCACCATGCTTCATTCGTTTATTTGATTTTAAACCACGACGAGACGACGACCCTTGCGACCCTTCGCTCCGACGTCGTCGCAACTTCCTCCAATTTCACGCAGGGAGTGTGCAGGAAACGTTTTCTCAACAAAATCTTTTGCTTCTTCTTCTTTTTTTTTTTTTTTTTTATTACATCTTTTTCACAGCATTTTCTTGCTCGTCACTTTTCGGTCTTTCCGCGCAATCGTAATATTTTTGTCGTTCCGCAAGATTTAACGATCGCGATATATATATATATATACAATGACTTATATACGGAGAGACAATGTGATTACTATTATTTTCTGGTGACGATTGATTTATTTTATCGATAAAGAAATTTTGCGGTAAAAGAAGATAATAGTTTTCTAAAATATCTCATAAAAGTATTACGTTACCGCGATGACGCTATTAATAATGATTCTCGTCGCGAGCGACATGAGATAAACGTCATTTAATTTAGCTAACATATGTTAGGTTATATAGGTGAGCTGCAGAGAGAGAGGAGTGTGTGTGTGTGTGTGTGTGTGTGTGTGTGTGTGTGCGTGCGTGTGTGTGTATGTGTGTGCGTCTGCAATTTTGTCTCCCAGGATCTGGAAGCTTCTGATGGCAAAATCCTTTGAGTACGAGCCCGCAGCTGGATCTTCTTAAGATTAGTTGTTAGGTGGGTTAAGTTTCAGCCTGCAAACAAAGCGGTCTTCCGTACTTATCGCCGTCTAGAGTATTTTGCTTGTCTGCTTGTGAGTAAATAACTACTAGTAGTATTTATACAAGTTATATATTCTGATAGAGAAAGATATGTATATGTATGTACACATATGTACGTGATAAACGCAACCAATTACGACAATGCAAAATATAATTTTAGGATGTTTATTATGCACATTGCACTCTTTCTTTCTCTCTCTCTCCCTCGAGAAATTATTTAAGTCCAACAACTGATCACGAAATATCTACATTTTTGTTTACAACAGTTTTGTAAAATGCATTTTGTAAAGTAGCTTTTTCTGTGATTGTTATCAGAAGCGATTGTTATCAGAAAAACCTATCTTTATTTATGATTGTTGTTTTGTTGCTTTGTGCATTGCATATATAAAGATAAATAAATAAGCAAAAAGAAAGAAGAAAAGAGGAAGAGAAAGAGAGAGAGCGTGCGCGCGAAACAATAAACAGCTAACTTATTTAACTACTGCATTTGCGCGTTGATGCGATTTTACTTATTTAGAGAAATGCACAGCGCGCACGGAGCGGCTTTTTTCGAGAAATTAATACTGCACCAATTTAATTCCACACCTGTTAATCGATTAACTTGGTTTTGGAAATTTGCTTGTAATTGACATTTCAATGTATACGATAGATATTTCTATACGATATACACCATGCATATTTTCGTAATCTATTTCGCTACAATTGCATTGAAACAAATAAAGTGTTAGAAGAAAGCTCAGGATAAAAAAAAAAAAAAAAAAAAGTATTTCCTTTTCTATATTTTTTGAGCTCAATCGAACAAGCGTTTAATTTTTTTTCGCGTATTTTCGGAACGAAACTGCAGCCTGTTTCTTCTCTATTTATCCACGCTTCATAGTCCTGTGATTTTTCCGCAACGACGCTTTGTCGCGACGCATCCGGCCGCTTCCGGTGCGCCTGGGTCCGGAAACAAGATGGCCGACGCCGACGCAGTCATGATGAAATATTAGCGGAAAAGCTGGTACCGGGAGCGAGAGGGACGTGTATGGTAGTGGGCCCCCGGGAAATTTCGGAAAATCTTTCTCTTCCCCTCTTTCGTTCCCGATCCTCCGGAGCGGCGGCAGCGCCAATATCAGTCGTGGTCCAACGCCTTGATGGCGTACTTTTGTTCCGCCGGAAGCTAGCACCCTTGGTTGCACTCTCGTAGGCTTTACATTCATTTTAGCACCTCGTGCTTCACCGCGCGGAATGCATACAGCAGCGGTAACGGTGAAAACTTTATGAAGAGAAGGTGAAACAAACGGGCGGGCATTTCTTATGGAAGATTAAGCCACTAGAAAATTGAAAATGTCAGAAGAAAATGGAGTAAACTCTTTCTTTCTATCCTTTCTCTCTGTGTATAGACGGATGTTTTTTGAAGGATGAATAATATAACGGCAATCTATTTAGTGCTAAGTGCACATAAAACACGGAATATTTATAAAAAAAAAAAAAAAACTGAACGCAAGCTGTATATCTGTCGTTTAAAAAAAATATATTGCATTGTTATCTTAAGTAAACGCGCGTAAAAGAGGCAAATGAGACAAAATGGGAAGAAATAACAATTGTTCATTATAATGTGCTCGTCGTTAACACTCGCGTAGATAAGTAGCTGCTATAATTTTGCGTGCGCGATCTAGTTATCTTTTATATTCGAGTAAAAAATATATGGAGACGGAGAGTCATTTCAAATTACGTTAGTGGACCTCGCGAGAGTTCATTCGCAGACTGAGTGCGGTGGGAAGGACGGAGTTGTGCATCGCCGTTGTGCACAAACGCATGCATTTTTAAAAGATCATATATTTCGGTTAGACCCACGCCGGGGGTACATTTCACGGACACGTTGGCATGCTCCGTTAATGTTCGCCATGCAACAAACGCCACCTTTGCTCGACCCTCGACGCTTTTAAATAAACATTTCATAGAAAGTAAAATTTATGTCCGTACGTGCCGGAAGTACAATAGAAATGCGTACGAACATACAAACATATTGCACGTCGTACGATTCAACAAAAAAAAAAAGACACATAAAACAAGAAAAAAGATGATCATTCGGTTGCGGTAGTGCAATAAGAGTTTGCGCATGCATTTTGAACTAACTGCGAAAAAACCGCAGGATGTAATTTCTACATCATTTTGACAGTCCAACTTTTAATATTAAATCGCGTAAATAGCCGATATGTGAATTTGTAATATTACGGAAGAAATTAATTCGCAAAATGCGATTATTTCGAAATTATCAAGAATTATTGCAACGCGATGTGACGGGTCTGCATTATTGGCAGAACTTATTATCTTCGTGTCTTGAAGGAACAACGCGACGATTATAACGCTCTGAAAGCCGCGGTAATGATGATTCATGGGTCGAGGAATTGCGCGCCGTCGTCAATGTGCGCTGAATAATTCTCCCGCGGAAAATCCGACGTTTATTTAGCTTCGACCTTCTCGTCGATAAATAATTCGACGTTCGTTGAATTCTCTCTTTCTCGTTCTCTCTCTCTTTCTCGCTCCTTTTTCCCTTCTCTATCATTCCCGCCGCGCGCGCAACGGATGAATCGAGCGGACTCACGCGAGCGTTTCTTCCCTTATCAAACGGGTGTCCATTATTCACGCGTTTGCGAAACTCGGCCTGGTTTTACAATACCCCAGCTGCCCCCCGTTCTTGCCGCACGTTCGTTTGTTTGCTCGATCCATCCATCCATCGATCGATCGATGGATCGATCCAACGGCCAAATGTGACCGCGCGACTATTGTTTTTCGCGCGGAATGACCGATGCCGGCACGTGCATGCTCGATCATTGCTCTCGTATAGTCTTCCTTCATTTTTTATACTTCGCACTTCTTATCCTCGCCGATTTCTCAATGAAAGAAAGTAGAATAAGAGAGTGGAAATAGAATTTATTTCGTGTCATATAACAGAAATCCACGGTTGAAAATTGTAACGAAACATTACAGTATGAAGGAAACAATCGAGAGAGAAAGAAAAAGAGATTATAAAGAGTGTCTGCTTCGGAGAGAGAAAAGAAAATGGTGCAATAGACACGGACGATTTCGGTAGTTCTAACGAATAAGACGTTTTCTTCCGAGAAATCGATTCGAAGATACCCGAAGTCGGGGCTGCGAATGCGCTCTTTTGACGCATCTCACGGCACGTATATAGCTCGGGTAAGTCGGCTCGTCGATCCCGAGGGAGCCTAGTTCGATTTTCATTCCGAGTGAAGAAGACTACAATTCGCCGGCGGCCACGTTTTCCAATCTCTTTCTCGACGCTGGCCGTCGTCGCTCGTCCGAGGGAACGTCGCCAACTTCGGGCGTCTCGTGGTAGGGTTGCACTCACTTCCCTCGGGGGAAAACGGTCGCTATGCGCTAAGGTGGAGTCTCGCGGAACGGCGTATCTCGAGGTGCAGGAGTCGTTCCCGCGCGGCGACAGGGAATGAAAAGCGTGCGCGCCTTCGACTTCGGCCTCTATCGAACCAGCTGCTGATTCAATATTCGTTTCTCTGCGGCATAACTTTCCATTTGCATGCGCTCTGCCCAACTCCTCCGCGCGCGCACACACACACACACACACACACACCTTTCGTGCTTTTCGTAACCTCTCTTCTCTCTCCGCTTTCTTCCTTCTCCTCTTCTCGTTCGGTTTTTCTTTTCGCCTCTAACCGCCTTTTCGACGAGCTATCCCATACCCACGTCCAGGTCGCAGATCGGTAAATGTCGACATGTGTTGCATAATATCGAGATATTTTGATACTCCGCGCCGACAACTTCGGCCCCGGCGATATTGTAGTATATTAAATCGAAAAGCTCCTGCCGAGAGAGCAGCTCCGTTCGCTAAATCTCTCGCGCTCGTTAGAATTTCCAAGACGAAAAGCGAGCAGAGCTTTTCCGCGCTCGGCTCGTTTGCGTGCGCGCGTACACTCGATCACGCCGTACGCCTTCGCGGGGAATTGGATTCGATTTTTGCGCGAAAATAAAGACGAGTGACGTGCTTGGCTTGCTGCGAGAGAGAACTCGAGCGATATTCCCGCTCGATATCAACGTATAAGTTTTCAGACACCATTAGATACGCACGCGCGCGCAACATCATTAAAAACCTCTATATATATATATATAACCGAAACTTTATACAGGATCACAAATGTGTGGAGGAATTTTTATATTTAATATTTCTCTGTTAAAACACTTTTTTTCTCATTAAGCTCAAAAAAAAAAAGAAATATTTAAATCACTAAAAGGTCTTCAGTTGAAGCACAACAAAGGAGAAACGATTCGTCCAACTGCGGTATAATCATTGTGGTTTTCTAACAATGCACAGAGAATCGTATTACCGCGCGTTTTTCCTCTCCTCCCAGGATAGAGCGGTCCTGATTCGTTTATAGGTTTCTCTCTTCTCTATCTCTCTTGAGACAATCCACGCGATGCAAAATCAGCGCAATTCCGTTGAACAAAGACGAGTCGGCGAAAGAAGGCTGATGCTATTTGTATATCAAACGAGTTTTTGTTCGGAGTCGATACGTAACTTCGTTCGTCTCACGGAGCGCGCCCGCTCGCTTCCGTTTCCCCACTCCGTAAAGAAGGGAGATGGGTGAGCGTCTTCCGCTATAAAGTTTTCAATAAATCCTTTTGGCAGAAGTGTTGACGACACGCTCTCATCCAAAAGTGTACATACGTAGTTTTCACAAGAGCTATTAGCGAGAAAAAAACGCACGAGACGCTCTTTTCTCCTTTTCTCGTTAATAAATCCGTTACTTACTCGTTTTTTTATTTTTTTATTTTTTTTTATCGCGGAGAACGCGGATTCTTTATTCTCCACGTAGTAAAAAAAAACGCAAAACTTGCAAATCGAGAGATTTCGCGTTAAATTTGTTTCTCAATCGAATCACTCTCCGCCGAATACGCGAAGGTTTATGCGATATCGCACCGGCGATTATAACTATCGCGACTTAATTCGAAAAGTTTGACGCGGCGCTGTCGCGCGAGAGAGCGGAAGAGAGCGATGGCGGTTAGCCGCGAACAAGTTCAATTTACGATTTTGCAATTCCAATTGGCCCGACTATGCAGATGCGAAGCTCGCGAGTTTTTCTTTCGCTGTCTCTCGCGAGACTCATTCTTCTCTCTTTCTCTCGCAAATCCTCCGGTTCTCAAACGCCGGAAGAAACACGTCCACGCGCGAAAAACACTTCTTTACAGAGTCTGTTATTGAACTTGCTTATAAACAAGAGTGTGTCAAGCATGACGATGTTTATACGGTTGAGAAGACGGTATGCAACGTGCTTATTTTTCGTTTTCCAATCGTATGTGAGTTCGGGGGAAGTTAAAAAGGCCAGACTCGAAGAGCAAAAATTGAGTACGTGCAGCGCGCGCGACGCTGGATTCAGACGGGTTATAAATTACCGAGTGGCCGCGAACTCCCGAGAAGTCCTGTCGGAGGAAAAGGGCGGAGGAAAGTTTTCCGCTGGCAGTTCGTTGGTAACTCGAAACTCGCGCTGCCGGAAAACGGAAAAGAGCGCCCTCGTACATCAGCCTTTCGTGCGGCCCAGTCGCTTTTTCTCTGATTAAGGTGATGCAAGAGAAAGAGAGAGAGTTCGCGGAACAGGACCGCGGAGTTTGCTCGCAGTTCGTTGCATCGCGTCTGAATTTTCACGTACCGGTCTTAAACAGGTTTCGTATTGCTCTGGAAATAGTTTTTCGTTAGCGCCGTTTAATTTAGTTTTTCCCACCGTGCGCGTTAACGACGCGTTCCCGTTCGACTCTGAAAAACCGGTATAACATTTTTGCGTCGGACGCGTTCGATGAGTTTGCTTTATTAACTCTCTCTCTCTCCGTGCTCTCTTAAACGTGCATTTGGTTGGTGCGTTAACATTTTGTATAATAATGTCAATATTGCGTTAAAACGTAATCTCTTTCCGAAAGAGAGACGCGAAAACATGTGCGCGGGGCATTTGTGATAATTTTTCACCTCGCAAAAAGCAATACAGCGTGTTCCACAGCGCGTATCCGAGTTGAGTTTAACTCGGCGGTTGTTACGCAGATAAAAGAATGCTAAACGATTCTTTAATACATTCGTTGGACGCGAATGCATTAATAAGATTTACGGCGTTGTCGTTGTACGTCATTTTGGCTCCGCGGTCTTATAAATAACCTCAACTTCTCATCGCATGCATTATAATATATTATGCGGGCGGAGAGAGAGAAGGAGCGCGCGGTTCTTCCCCCGCGCCGCGCAGTTTTTTACGCCATAATCACGCAGTTAAGGAGATAAATATGACGTCAGTGGCAGAAGCTGGCAATGTGGTGAGCACATTAGGAAAAAGTATATCTTTTGCGCCCACTAAGCCGCTGTTTGCTCCGCGGTTGCGAGTTTACCCGAGATAGAAAGTACAAACAACGACTGGACGGAGGAGAAGTGGAAAGACGAAAATATATTAAAAGAACGTCTGCGCGCGGAAAGTAATTCGCGGTAGCGTATTAAAAAAATGAAATATGCGCTCGCTTTGGTTACGTTAATTCTAGAGTTATCGAGTTGACTCGTCAGATTAATGACAAGAGAGAAACGCGACTTCGATTTTACCTCGCTTTTCGCGATCGTCTCGACGCGAAAAATACGTAACAACCCAGAAACGACCCGACGGAGTGAACGTAAAAATCACTGCTGAAAAATGACTCCCCGATATCCTTTTAGATTTTCATCGCGGCGAGACTTGAGCGGAATAACGCGTGGAAAGGAACAGAGAGAAAGAGGGGCAAACGCCGAGGAATAAAAGTCTCGAAGGAGTATTAGAAAGCTGGTCCACCCATCTGCCCTTCGTGCATTAAAGTCGTCCGCTAATTGGATCGGTTCCCGCTTCCTTCCCTCTCATTTTTCTTCCGACTTTTCCTCGATTTCCTGCTTCCAAGTCTCCCTCCTCGCCATTCTTGAACCCTTCAGTCCTTTTCTTCCCGAGCGAGTGCTTGATGAGGGACGGAAGGAGCTTTCCCTTTGAAGGCGGCTTTCGCAAGCACGAAGGATGAAAAACGCGGATCCATAATCGTCCGCGACACAAGTGCGCACGTCCATGATGCAGCCCGGAGACTCTAATCGGGTTTAGTTTATCTCACGGAGACACGCGCTCTGTACAAGTATTAGATACCTGCATCCGTTCCCATCGCGCCCATCCCCTCCCGCGCGCTCCCACCGCAGACCGCCTGTCGCCCGCCGTCCCGGCCATCTTGGCTCATCATCTTCTGGAGGCAGTTGGATAGGTCGGCGAGCTAGGTGAAGCTCCGCTCTCTCCGGGTAGCTAACTCATAACTACGTCACATCCTGCAGGTAATTGAAAACGTTATCTCGCACCCGGCCGCTCCCGTTCCCTCCCCTATCCCGTCGGTCGTACACCCCGCAGTGCCGCGCCGCACGGCGGCAGCGGCGGCGGCGGCTTGCGGGGTGCTCACCCACCCCCGTTGTGCTCAGAACCGGCTGGTAATTAACACTCCACCTCCCTCCCGTTCGGGTAACTCCTGGAAAACTAGTAGGAAAACTCGCGATAGCGTTCTCCGTCTGCTCTCCACGTGTACTCGCTCTCACCCCTTCCTCGCTTCTCTTTCTCCCTCTCTCTCTTTCTCTCTTCCTTCCTCTCTCTCTCTCTCTCTCTCTCTCCCTCTTTCTCGTTGCGTCGATCTCTCCTTTTCTCCATCCGCTCGTTCTATCAGCTCGCCGCCGCCTCTTGGTTAGCCGACACATAATTCGTAACCGCGAGTTGTATTCAGCAGAAAATGGACTTAGGATTGTGCCGCCTCTTTCTCACGTTTAACTCTCACGAGTGCACGTATTTACGGTACTTTATGGTCGAAGGAATAAAATCGGAAAACGAAGTGCGCGTTAGTTATCTACGACAAGCTAGATTTTTTATTTTTAAAGTATTTTTAAAGTAAGCACCGAAAGTATAGAGAGTTTGTTTGAAAAATTTATGAGAGTTTATTTGAAAAATTGTTAATTTTTGTATATAAATCTAATTATTTAAAAAAAAAAAGAAAGAAAGAGAGGAAGAGAGAAAGAGAGAGAGAGAGAAAGAGAAAAAGAAGACGCACGCGCGTAAGACGTCGCAGATCGCGATGCGTGCGTTGATAGTGCGTGGGAGTTCCTCGTCTTTAGTTCCTCTACGACAGGAACGAACAAAGGGAGAGAAGGATGACACACTGGGGATCGATTCTCCTACGTCTACTTCTGTCCTGGACAGTGACGAATGGAGGGCGGCTTTCAGCGAACTCTCTCGCAGTCAAGTACCCTTCTCTCCTTTCTTACGTACTTTCGGACGACGTCCGATGTCGTTTCATTAATTAACGAGGAATTAGAATCGTTCTCGTTTCGCGGAACGAGACGAAGAACCGATACAGTGGTGGGGATTTTGCGAGAAACGAAGAAAATAATGTAAAGCGCAAACGCGAATAACAAATAAATAAAAATTCCATCATAGTTTCACGCGAATAACAATGTTATTCATTCTCGTTTTAGAAAATATAGAAGAGTAAGTTTATCTACGTTATTCTCTGAAGATACGAGATAAGGGAGAGATTAAATAAAGTTTAATCCTTAATCCTTTGATTGCCTGTTAGGGTCGTTTTCGTGGCGCTCCGAGATTTCTCTTCTAAGCTACGTGGTTGCTACGTCGTTGACATCTTTGACGTCACCGGTATCGGCATAAGCGATTACCTCACGCGGTATTATAATTTTCTGTCGACGCCTCTTGCCAAGTCGATCCTACTGTTTGTCGACGTGCGCAAGGGACGGGACGATAATTCACGTCACGGCTTCTTAGCCTCTCGACATCTCGGTGGTTTCGCCACTTGACTGTGAATAGCGAGAAGGAAGAGACAAGGAGAGCAAGAAGGAGAGAGAGGGAGAGAGAGAGAGACACACACACAGAGAGAGAAGCGTGAGAGTCAGCAAACCGGAAGCCTACTAGCTCCGTCCGCGGGTACCATTCATCAAAAGTGTCCACTCTACCGTCATCTCTTCTCTTTCCTCTTTCCCTGCCCTCCCCTCTCCCATTCCCCGGCCTTCAATCCGCGTGACGGTAGTCACTTCTGTTGGCATCCTCGAAGGGCACACACACCGCCACTTCCACCTCTGCCTAACACCTCTCCGAAATGCCATTCCCATTGATTAATCGAAGCGAGGCATGTCGGGACTCGGCAACACCCTCCATTTCCTCCCTTATCCCCGTTAACCACTACTAATACTAGCAACGTCGTTGTCGTCGTAGTCGACGACGAAGACAGGCTTCTCGCTGGCGCTCGCCATCACCCCATCAGCCCCCATGGAGGGTTCCATAATTTACCCTTGTACACGTCGCAGCTTCGATAGCAAGATATTGACTGCCTCCCAAGAAAACGGCCTAACATCGTTCGCGCACTCGTCAATTTTATACACATTCTCATTCTCGTACACATATTTTTACACGTTTTCTTTACGTAATACATAAGTTTGAAGTATGGGTTTAGAATATATATGTAAATTGAGTTGTTTTTTTTTCGTCTAGATATAAAATTGTTCCATTCTCTGTCTACGTTAGTGCGAGATTATAAAATCACACGAGTCGGAATTAACACGAAGTCTAACTCAGTTAGATCCAAGTTTAGAAGTCCATCGTTTCTCAGGAACATAAACGTCACACTCCAGGGATAATGCGAGATCTACAACGGCAAACGCCGAAAACGTTCTCAGTGCTGCCGAGAAGTTGGTGTCTTATTTATCGCCTCGTAAAAGTAAATTTTCCATGCTGCCGCTTGGAAAACGCTAGCGTGATCTGTACGTTAGTGTAATTTTCGCGCCGCTCCGTTGAATTTTGTCGGAGTTTAAAAATATCTCACGCGTTCGCGCAGTGTATAGAAAGAGTAAAAATACGAAAACGGCTCTGTGAAGTGGAACATCTGGCAGAACTCTGATAATCAGTGCTTTTGAAGACCTTTGTGTGTAGATGCAATTATATTGTACCCTCGTTAACATACTGATAAGATTACCAAAAACCTTCAATTTCAAAGTTGAAATAATACTGCGTAGATTTGATAGAGGACGCAATTTTCAAGTTGAAGTAAAATTTATATTTACAGTATTGTTTTTATATTTTTGAGATATTATTGATATATTATATATAATATATAACATATGTTCAAAAATTCACATTTATTTTAATATATATAATTTTATAAACATATATTTTAATGTAATAAAGAATATACACATAATTATATATTAATAAATATATATATTAATTAATTATATATATATATATATATTATTAATTTATGTATATGTTATTATTTATGTATATGTATATTATATGTATCAATAATAATTTATATATAAATTTAAAAACTTACAAGAAATTTGTCTATTTAATACATTTCGCGCGCGCGACAATGTAAGGGCGAGATGCCGAGAAGACTCCCGCAGGACAGTTGTCACCGGCTTGCGGAAGGCTCGTAGGAATATTCTGCAGTTTGGAACTTGTGTGTCAGAAGCTGACCAACAATGCGGTGGACGGAGGTAGGAAGTAAAGCGGCGTGCGCGGACCGTCGGACGGCAGACCGGTCTGCATAATGATTGAATTCCAGCGTGGCGCCTTCCGCGTATTTACCGGATGCACGGAATTTCGACGGGGCGCGAAGGAATTCCTCGCCGCGAGGGACAGTTTCGTTTCACGGTTCCTTGGGGAGCTTTGATTTCCTCCGTTTTCGACACGCCGTCTTTCATCCCCGGCGCGCCGCGAGGAATTTATTCGGATTACTTTATCGCCGCTTTATTATCCTCGACGTTCAAAGGAAGCGGTGTTAACGTGCACGGCGAATCAAAGTTGCTCGTGGTATCTCACGAATTTTGTGCGACGTTATATAATATTAAAAAAGCATTCTCGCGTGCAGCAATTTTGTCACTGCTGCCGTCGCGTTTTTAATTTCATTATTATTTATACAGAGAAAACATATATTTTTTATTGCGATTATATTTGTCGAAAAAAAAAAGAGAGATATTTTCTGTGCAATATGTAACAAAAATTAATTTTTCTTGTCGCTTCGGTATGATCGAAGAGAGACAAAACGCATTTTCGCGACTATATATTTTCTTCTGGTAGTTTTATCCGGATATGCAATATCGAATTTCGGCTTTGTCGTTGCATATAGCAGGCTTAGTCATCACTTTGCGGAATTAGATACCGCGAAGTTATTCGTGATAACTCCGCGTTTTCAACGGTCAAAGCAAGCTCGCTGCTGCCTTTTAAAAGTAATGAGCATCTCTTTAAAATTCTCGCTCAACTTTTTCTCTCTCTCTCTCTTGCACAGCGTGCATCAGCTTCGAATTACTGAGAGACAAGTTATTTTTGTCTGCTTTAAACATACTGTAACCTTGCTGGAAATAATATCGTGCTGGAGAAAAATAAAACGACGTGTGTGTGCGTATGTGTGTGTGTATACGTAACATATATATGATAAGGGACAATGGGAAATGTCCTTTTCGCGCGCGCAACTAAATTTTCCACGTGACCGTGATTTCACCTCCGTCGGACACGCCAATCGCGTGATCGCGTGCGTGGCTGGTGTCGCAGCACGTGATGCGGAGTAAATGGTGTGATGCTTATGGACGCGAACATGGGGTAAGAATATCGCGTCGTGCACGATGAACCACTCTCTGAGGGGGAATTATACTGCTTACTCTCCTTTCCGACGCTCTCTCTCTCTCTCTCTCTCTCGGCATCAACGTTCTTTGTCATGATGGTGTTATTAAGAATGAAACACGCGCGTGCGCGCATTTCAACATTATACACACTAATTATTCTGCTTCGCCATAATCCAGCTTATTAACAAGTTCGAGTAATAATTGTCTGCGTGTGTGCGTGTTGTGCTTGCATGGCTTTGTGTAGCTTTTCCGTTGTGTGTGATCTTAATTCACGAAAGACAAATATGTGCGCGAGCAAATATGGATAAAGGAGCTTCAAAATGTTACTCGGAAAATTACGCATAATCTTCACACGATTATTAAAGTAAAATTTGCTTTCGACACTTGAAAGATAAATACGTAGAAGAATTGAAAATTTAATATACATAAAAATCTCTGCTAATTTAGATTATAAGATTTTACTTTGTCAGTTCATCATTGGGGTTTCTTTTTTTTTTTTTTTAGTGTTTTTAGTTTTTTTTTTAATTTTTATTTTTGCGTCATTCTGACGTGCACGGCGAGCACTACAATTACAGCACTACAAGGTTGCTGGTTTCCGTCCTCGCGAATGGTACTCGAGCTTCGTCTTCTAACGACTCGCAAACAACGTTGACGATGACAACGCCGCACCGCCTACGCGTATTTTCCGGCGGCTTGTTAGCGCGCGCGCGGCGATGTTACCCCCGCGCGTGTGTCTCGCGGCGTCTTATTTAATTAGACGCCTTTCGAGACGACATTGTTAGGCGCGCAGGGCATCACCGAGTCGCTTGCCTGTACGTGTTCAAGTTGGCCTACGGCCAGCGCGAGAGAGCCGCGCGGAATTACGGTTCTCTTCAAGACCTTCCCATCTCACTACTTTCTTTCTCTCTCTCTCTCTCTCTCTCTCTCTCTCTCGCTCGCTCTTCTCCCTCTATTCTTTTCTTCCGTCTATTCAGCGTCGATCAGGTACTTTCCGCTCGCTCGCGCTTTTATTGCGCTCGTATTCGGGAATCCGAAGAAAATCTCCGCCCACCCGAAGGGAAAATGGAAGGAAGGACTCTCGCCGCGCAACGTTGTTACGAGTGTCGGAAGAATCAAAGCCTCCAAAGGTTTCGGCTTCAAATCCCAGCTTCTTCCCTCTTTCTCTTTCCGCGTCCGATTCGAATTATCGATCGGTACCGGGCACGGATGTTGCAGTTGACGGGGGAAAAACGTGTGTAAATTTCGGTCGGGATTAGAAAACGAGTAAAGACCGATCTATCCGTCATTTCGGATGTGAAACGCTATTTGTCTCTCTAGCGCGAGAAACCACTTTGTCCTAGTTTATTATAACTCTGTATAGGCTTATTAAGTGTAATAGGGCTTCCTACGTGTGTACAAAGCGGAAAGTCACACGAGCAAGTTGCGCGCGTACCAGTGGTGCAACCGTACAGCTGTGCTCGTACTTAAAGAAGTTTGGGTCGTAAAGGGTTAATGCGTTGAATGCCAACGACAGTGTGCTAGCTTTCGTAGCGCAAACTTCCACCGACGCCGCATTGCACTCACGCGAAGAGAAGACAAAAGCGACATTAAGAAAATCAAGCGATGTGTGCGATACTTTCGTTCGTACTGAAATTTCAAGTTGGCGCGCAGCCGTGATATTTTAAGAGGCTATTTTGCAAATCGGACAGTCTATTAAACTTCAAACGAGTCTAGTTGCTCTCTTTATCTCTTTTGCTTCTACCAGAGAAAAGAATATCGCAATGTCAACAAAATGTTACTTAATGTTCGAGTGTTAGTTGTTCGAGTGTACTTGAGGTATTTGTTTTTTTAAATTTAGGCTCCTTCAAGAGTTAAAATAACAGAATGTTTTTTTTAGATTAATAAATATTTGGTAATCTTCGATTGTGGCAAATAGTTGGCTTAAATAAAATTTTTTTAAACTTGTTTTAAGTGTCTAAATTATAAAGATTTCTCTCGGTACTAAGAAAGCTTTTTTTACGTGTATTTTATCTTTCGTTTCACCCGCACACGTGTACTTTCTTCAAGTATATACACATATAATCGACAGCGGTATCAGTGGGTGATTAACATCACCCACGTGAGCGCCAACTTGGAGGCAAATTGGCCAAAACTTTGTTAGGATTAGAAATATCTCTGTATAGTACGTGCTACTCTGTATAGAGTGTGTGCAAATAACACACGTGGGCTGCACGGAGATGTAAGAAGCTTGTTCCGAAAGTTTGTCGCAAGGTGTGCTGCGGCCGATCATCATCCTCCAAGAATGCAGCTGTGATGCATTTAACGCCGCCATCTTCCCCGTTGCAACTTTGTTGCTCAGGAATTTCCCGTTTCGCGGAGATATTCTTGCGCGCTCGCTGCGTTTCCGCGCGCGCACTCGTCCCGGCATACTTTCGAGTTGGCGAATATCAGAGGCGAACTTCTGCGGAGCGGCAGCGTCCGCATCCCCGAGGGAGGAGACCGGCTCCCACGCGCGCGCGCGCGCGCGTGCACGTCTCGCGTAAACCGCCGAGTTTATCTCGTTGCGGTAACATTTATTCGCGCCGATACGCGCAAGAAAGTTCACCCGCCGCAAATTTGTGGCTCCTTATACAGTACTTGGAACAACTCGTTCTCTCTCGCAGTAAACATCACGCCGCGGATAACTAAGCGGAACGCTTTGTCCGCGGGAGAAACAGTCTCTCTTTAATTAATTACACCACGTGTAATTGCAGTGCAACATTTCTCTTCATTTCTGTTTTACGAAAACCGCTTTGCTATGTGTTCGCAAATAAATCCTATGTGACAAAACGGCGAATCGTTCGCGTTTAACATTCTCGATTGTAAGTTAGGTATCTCGCGTCTGATTTAGCCTCTCTGTCAGAAGTTTGCCGTGCTTAAATCCCAGAGAGTTTACAATATGCGGGCGTGTGCATATCATTCATTAAGATCACACAGAGACGCGCGTACATACCCGAGACGAAATTTAGCGTCTTTTTTAGTGCTCTTTCAGCCTATATAAACTCATCTTTATAGAATTAGAATTTAGAATAGAACCTCTTCTTTTAAAACTTGATCTTCTATAATTTGACGCCGAATTGTCACTTCGACTTTATCAGAGCCTGCACAATGCGTAGCATAAGCTGAGAGTTAAACTTTACTTTAAAACTGTTAGCAAAAAAAAGGAAATTTCGGACATATTGTAGCGTCAAAGCATCTACTTTTTCTCTTACTCCTACATAAAAAAAAAAAAAGAAATTGAGGTTCATTGTAGATGCTAAATTTCGACTCAGGTATTTATTTTCGTGTACAGTAGAACTCCAGTAATTTCGAGAACTACAATTTCGACTTCTCCTTGATAGGCGGGCCAATAGTTTCCCCCACTACTCACGATTCCCCGATATTCTTGAGTGACTGCGCAACTCGTACTGTATCTTTTGTCTCTTGCTACCAGTTGGTCGCTGGAAGAGGAAAAATGGAAGGGGAAGAAAATAATTTCGAATTCTAGAAAGAATCAGTCGCATGTGCTCGAAATTACTAGAGTTCTACTGTACGTAGCTTGTGCATTAAGCGTCGCTCGACGACTACGCGCGTTTCTCTTTCATAAATTAAGTTCTTTAAATGATTTTGTTGCCTGTGAATTTTTGATTAACATCCACATTCGCATGTACATGTCGATGCACAGTGGGAAAGTCTCGCTTTGACGCTTCCGACGTCGAGGTGGTCGACGAAACTCATTCTTGAAACTGCCACAGACGAATTATATTTCACAAGTGCAAAGAGAAGAGAATGAATTCTCGTGAATTCTCGAACACTTTCGAAGCATAACACTGTATTCACACAACAACACGTCGCGCGCTTCGACCTTCTTCCGACGGAAAGTCGAAAAAACATTGAGAATAATACGCCGAAAAATAACCCACCACATTTAACCAAAATCACTTCTCTCGGAAGCATGACTTGTTCTGCATTGCGTTCTGCAGATCGATATTCGAATCAATAACGGATTAAGTGATTAATATCGCGAACGCGTCGCGCACCGGTTATTTTTCGGCATATTATTCTCAATGTTTTTCGACTTTCCGTCGGAAGAAGGTCGAAGCGCGCGACGTGTTGTGAATACAGTGTTATGTTTCTAAAGTGTTCGAGAATTCACGAGAATTCATTTTCTCCTCTTTGCACTTGTGAAGTATAATTCGTCTGTGGTTCAGTTTCAAGAATGAGTTTCGTCGACAACCTCGACGTCGGAAGCATCAAAGCGAGACTTTCCCGCTGTGCATCGAATATTGTAGTGCCGACGGATATATCATATGGTGATACACACGAGGTATGTAGAACGCAGAGATACAATTCTCATTATCTCAAGATAAAAAAATTACTAGCGCTACTAGATTATTGAAGAAACGTTGTTATTACATGTTCCTTTGCGTAAAATTTAATAATGTTTAAACGCGTGTACATATATGTGGAAGTTACATATACTCGCGCACACAGATACACACCTGTATGTACATCAGGTAATACCGATGAAGGACCCCGTGTACAACAGGAAGCGCGGGGGAGAGGACGAAAGGGTGGTGGCACTTGACACGTCACCGTAACGAAGTAGTGACGCGCATGTCACGGTACTTAATTAATTCTGATTAACCCGTAATCAACGTAGTCGTTCCGCGGCACTGGAAACCCCCCTGTTCAATTTGTGCCGCCGGCTATTAATTCTCGGCCTCTACCTCTTCGCGCGAGTGTCACGTCCGCGATATTTCGGATGCCAACGGTGAGCGGAACGTAAGGGAGCGCAATGGATAGATTCTCTCGAGGAAGGGTGAAACCTCCGTTAAATGGTATCGATTGATAGAAAATTCTGTTGGCGTTGTTTTTTTAGTTTTCGATTGAGTTTTATAGTTGTGTCGCCTCTGTACTTGATTACAGAGGCAATAGCAATAACACTAAAGTAAATTTATAGATATAGTATAAATAAACATGATTAAAAGACATTGAGAGAAAAACTGTTTCTTTTTCTCACATTCTTAAAATGAAAAGATACTTTATTTTATTTAAAACAAAACTATTTATTTGGTAGGTGCTAATGACGTATTTATTTGTATTTAAAACGTTTGCTTTTTTTTTTAATTTGAATATTTATTACATGTGTAAGAATATATAATTTTAATTTAATTATTTTTATATTTTAATTTATATTTATAATTTAATAAAATATTTACTAAAATTAATATTACTAAAATTAAATTAATAAATATTTACTAAAATTTAGTTAGAGAAAATCTGAATTTTTTAGTTTAAAAAAATATAATATTCAATTAATTAATAATAATATACATTGTGATATATTTATAAACATAAAAAATTGTATGAAATAATATACTCCATGTAATATGCATATTTATTTAAAAGTAAATATTTTTGCTTCAATAAAATAAGCAATTCTATCAACAGCAAAAGAGAGAGAAGTTTCAAAAAAATATATTGATTTGATTTAGAACAATTTTTCTCTCAGTGCAGTGTAGTATATTTTTTGTTTAACTTATCTCGGTTAATATTCTGCATTTAACATTGAAGATAGAATAGTCGACCTAAAGCAAATTTAATATCGCTCTATGTTCAATGATCAATTAATGGAATTAGTTCACTATCGTATTGTATTATCATAACACATATGTTGTGTATGTGTGGGCATGCGTTGTCTGTGTGTGGGACATGGAACGCAATAATGTTCCATCGAAATCTCTAAGCGTGTATGCCTCTGGCGCGGTAATTCGAGTGCTTAGCGGATGGAATTATTCGTTTCGAGGTCAAGTATGAGAAGGGTTCGCCAAAGGGCGCTTTGCGCATATTAATATCGCGTTCCCGATTGAACTTGGGCCGTTCGATACTCCGAAAGGCCCCGGAGGTTGGTAAACTGCGGAGCGAATAGGGCGTCGGATCGCTTATAGCTGCGTTTTTGCGGACCGGCAGAAAACCTTTTCTGTTAACGTCGTCGTATAAAAGCCCTCGTATATTCATGAGTTCTTATAAACTCTTTTTTTGCCGAGTGCAGCCTTCGCAGAGCGTTGTAATTAAATCTCGAGCGGTATGCACTCACCAAGTGACGTCCCGATTTAGCATTGCTCTTTATTTACTCTATCGTAAATCTGTGCACGGTCAAGATAACGCGTGTCACTTAACATTTGTCTCTCAGTCTCTTAAATTGCTTCTGCTTTAGTATACAATTTAAGTAGAACTCTGACTTTCCCGCTAATCAGAAGATTTTTTTGTTTGTTTGGTTTTTTTTTTTTTTTATTCCGATAGGATCTTGAAAATAGGCTTTTATTGGCATCAAAGAGACAAATTTTTACGTATATTTGCTATACGTGAATATTTTCTTTTTGTTTTTATCTGATATAATGATTTCATTTTCTCCATCCTATATTGCGAGAGAGAGACGCATAATTGAATATAAATCTAGGCTGAAAAGTGCGAATTACGGGGTAGCGCCGGCCGAATATTAACGCACGATGGTGTAAATTATGATAAGCGATTTTACATAAATACACACCTAACGAACCAATCGGGCGACGATTGTGCGAACGCGATTATATTCGCGATTGGCACACTCGTAATAAAAGCTCGGTACGTATGTACGCTCCGCTTGCTCTCGAAACGCGCGTCCGACTCTTCGAGATTAAACGCCGAAAGTTCATCGCGGCTCTGCATCACGGGTAATAAAAAGTATTTTTTACCCGAATAGAAATCCGCGGATTCACCCGCGCAGTCAACTCTATCGAAAACAGCTTCGAATATCGGGTTCGATTTCATTCCGGAAGTAGACAATTGACGCGTCGTGACAACAAAAAGAGTTTATTCCATACTTTTTTTATTACGCTATCTTTTAACTAAAAATGTTTCAGCCAACATAGAAATTGCAAAATTGCTTCACTCTAACAGTATAATTAACTTTGCAAAGAATTAGTTTTCAGTTGTAGATACACAAAATCAATTAATGTAAATAATGAACGATCTTTAACTTCATTGTGACGCAAGTTACTTATTTTGATCTTGGTCGTTTCTAAATTTGTTATTTTTCGCGGAACGATAAAAATTTACATAGTAACCGAATTAAAGATATCCGCTGTTGCCGATAAAATAAAACGTGGAAAATTGGACGATGTCAGAGTCGCCGTGTTCGTGTTCGACTGACTGCGGCCTGCGAGAATTTAAAAAAAGCGATGAACGTCGAGGGAAAACCGAGAGAGAAAGAGAAAGAGAGGGGAAAAAAAGGGGATGACCGTATAGCGCGTTGGAAAACGTACCGCTTCCGGTTATGCGTGCCGGGACAACGACGGGGACTCCCGTGGGATAGTGGCGTTACATCCGATCTGACTCTCCGCGGTTGTTACTGAAATTAGTTCGGCTCGTACGGCTCGACATAAATTGCAGGCTCGCATGGACGCGCTTATTGGTTCGCGAGAGAAGCGCATACAGCGATACATACGGAAGTACGCTCGTTCTTTTTTTCACGTCGCGAATACAATTCTCTCTTTCTCTTTCTTTCGCTTCTTTTCCGAATTCGGAAGTTCGAACGAACACGTAAAACACACACAAGTCTCGCACACATAGATCACTTCGTTATTACAATGTATATATTATACATATCTGCTTTCCTAAAATATTCTATGTATATTCAATTTCTTTTACCGAGATTCAATTTCTCTTCCACATATTTTCTGTTTTCGGTTTCAACAATTTTTCGTGTGTACATCCTATATTTTTTGAAAAAATTATGAACGACAAAAATAACTTCCGCTCACTTAATTTTTTTATCGTTCTCTTTTTCTCCCTCTCTCTTTCGTTTCATCTCCTTTTTTTCCTTCTATAAGTTGCTTGTAGTTGTTCTCCGCTGGGATCCACGTTCTGTTTTTGTCACGGTCACCTTTGCTTTCTCCGGGGGAATCTCGTCGGCTGAGCGATAAAAGTTCACCTCGCTCATATCCCGCTCGTGGGAATTCCGCGGTCCTATCGATACGCACCAGCGAGATTACATCACGGTCAAATGGCGTAATGTGCACTGACGTGTCACACATAGAGATTGAGATATTGAGTGAGAGAGAGGGGGGGAGGGGAACACAGTGCAAGATATCATCGTTACCCACCATTTCATATTTCGTAATTTTTTATATTTTGCAAATCTCAAGCAGCAGAACTGTCTGCTGAAGAGAAATGAAATTTAATAGAAAACTTACATCTTAAAAATATAGGGCAAAAATTCTATTATGATATAAAGCTTTCAAAAATATAATTTTAATTTTTTTTAACACTTCTTGAATTGTTCGCAACCTTTACGTTCTTTTTGTATTCATGTAGAGTTAATGTTTTATTGTCTCGTCGATGTTAACACAACGAACAAAGTGTCAGCGAATTTATCTTCCCTAAATAAAGAGAATGATGGGATAAATCGACCGAGGGGACAAAAATGGGACGATTTCGCAGAGGTGGAACGGTGCGCGCACAATAGCCGTGGCGATCGCGATCGCCATTGTGCCGTTTCCTCATTATTGTCGTCGAACACCAGACGCTTGTACCGGAAAAATGGCCCGCACATTTTTGAAGCTATTCCTGCCCGCCATCTTCCATCCCTCTCGCTACCGTGCATCGATCGTCGCCCTCGGAAAGTTTCCGCTCTTTTCCCGCCATCCATACCTCCTCCTCCTCCTCCTCCTCCTCCCCTGTCTGCCTCTTCTCCTTTTTGCCCGTGCTCGCTTTCTCTCGTAGACAAATTTTAAAGTCGATTGAATTTCCGGTTGACCAAACCGCGAAGCTACCACCAAACAACCCCGTGGTTGGTTTTTCAACGTTCTGTAGAGTCGATGCGAAACTACTCTCGTGTAGTCGTTGCATGTTTTATCCATAAAAATGTCAAGTACAGTTCTAATAAATGCCTGGCAGTATTTAGCATTTATATAGCATTTTATTTTCCTGGAAGAAAGCTCGCACGAGATAAAAATATGCACAACACACTGTTTTGTTTCGGATTTATTTATAACGTATTTAATTCTTTATGCAAATTTATTCCAATTTTATTTCCCGCTAAAAAAAAGTATGTACATACGATTGACAGTAGACACGATAGAATTCGGACATTTGTTCATTAAAAACGGTATGTCGTTGCAAATTTCCACATCGTTGCGCGACATATAATCTCTCATAGAAAAACGATATTAATTACAAAATTCCGCAGCAGCTGCGGCGCGCGATATTCTTTGAACGCGATTATATCTCGCGACGAAAAAAAAAAAAAAAATTCGGCGTCATCAAACTCACCCTCTCTGTTGAGCGTTGAGTCGTATCCACTCTTTGCCAATCAAAAATCGATACGTCAAATAGAAATGTTCGCGCGTGCTGGGCGCACTTGTAGCATATTAATTAAAACGTCGGCGATTAGTCCGACCGGGGGAACGGGAACAAAAATGGCGATTTGGCTTGCCATGCGCCGGGGGGATGCGTGCATGAATTACGCCATTCTGTCGTACATCAATTCGCATGACTCCGCGAAATTCGAAGTTAAATGGCGGAAACGCAGTAGGGGTTTTGATTACATTACAATTATTTCGAAATATATGTCACGGCTGGAGAGATGAAAGAGACACAATGAACGAGCTTAATTTTTGTTATTGTTTTTCACGATATTACATATATAAAACAATTTATTTGAAATAAAAATAAATTTACTAAAATAAATAAATATAATCCTTATGTCTGTTTATAAATTGCAGATAGACTTTCCAACTCAATACATCAATATTCAAAATTTACAAGTTCAAATAATTGAAAGAACAATTAAATGAAAAAAAGATATAATAGCGCTAATCGATTACTCGCCACCACGAGCAAGGTCGGTGCAAAATTATTTGAAAAAATTGGTTTGTACGCGTATATAAGCTCGCTTATTCACTTAGGAGGGAAAAAAAGGTTATTAGTCGGAGCGCGAAGAGGCCCTTATTTTCATTAATACCATTTTCGACGGTTCGCATAACGATGAGTGACCGCACTCCGGAATTTTTGCGCCGTCGGGATGTGTGCGCGCGCGCGAGAGCCCCGGAGAGCGTAATCGCGCTCGCGGTTATTATCGCGACCCCGCGCGAAAATTACGCCGTCCCGACGTTCGCGTGATTCGACGGTTAAGGTAAAACGTTAAGTAGATTAAACTTTTATGTGTGGCGGCTCGGGCGTTTCCGCGCATTTTTACAACCGCTAAATATCCCGGATTTTTCTACTTTCCCCTGTAGTCCTTCGCTTTTTTGTTCGCTGCGATCGTGAACGCTCTCGATCGGACGCAAGATCTTAGCTCGTGTGCGACTGGTAAAAACTTTTGCGTCAAAACCAAGTGACTTGCTGTTATACTGTTGCGACAAGAATCGAACAAATATATAGTTTACAAATTATCTGCACTTTGAATATAGAGACATGTGACGATGTGTGTAATAAATTTAAAAAATGTAAACGTAGAGAGAAACGTAGCTATTAAAGTGAAATTAGTAGAAATTTGTTATCTATTATATAATAATAGATAACAAATTTCTATTAATAAAAAAATAGATATAATAGATAACAAATTTCTATTAATTATTATATAATAGATAACTTGTTAAGAGAAACGAAGTATGTATTTACTGCAAACGGGATGTACGGGATGTTTACGTAGCAGCAGAAAAAGGAGGCCTCCAACACTATTCCGGGATGACTATAAATCCTACCCTCCGCTCATCGGCTTCCTCGGCGCGAAGCATTTCCTTTCTCTCTCTCTCTCTCTCTCTGTCTCTCTCTCTCTCTCTCTCCCAATGGAAAGTTCGTTGCCTACGTTCACGCGGGCGAAACTTCCGGCCCGGAAGCGACTATAGCCGTCGCGGTACGATTAATAGTCAGTTCGAGAACCAACCCCGCCGACCAGAGCCGCCCCGGCTACTGGCGGCAGCGGCGAATAAGGGGGGAACGCTTCGTTGGTGACACGGTGGCTGCGCTCTGCAACCCGGGGTAGACTGCGGGGATGGAGGCTGACTGGAACCGTGCTGCCATAACACTGCCGCTAATTAAACGATTAATCATGCAACGAATGACACGTATATAACCGGTTCCGCGGGAAATCGCTCCCGCTAGACCCTCCGCCGTCGACGTAGCCGACCAAGGTTATGCTCGCTATTCCCGCCCGACGTGCAACATCTGCATATTCCGCATGTGAGCGCGGTGTGATATTAACTCCTTGCACACTCGAAATGATTTTTATTGCATCGCCGCAGAACGGGTGCTTCGCGCTCGTAAATACGCGAACATTTGAGGACGTTTATTTCGTAGTAGACTCGTGTCAGACAGGCATCATTTATCTTAATATCTTATATAGTACATATAGTATGATATGAGAATGAGAAAGAGAGAGAGAGAGAGAGAGATGAGAAAAAGTAAAAAGTACAGTTCAATACAGTCAAAGAGATTACCAAGACCAAGAAAAGTGGTGTACTTCAAAATTTAATCAAGCAATACGCATTACGACCACACTCTCTCCATTCTCGAAAGAAAGTGGGACAATTCCAAGAGCATTGAGACATTTTCGCTGCACAACGTCATTCTACTCTCAGTTCGATTTCTATCTGCGGCAGTGCGATAAGTCTGGAACACCCTATGGACAACTTCTCTTCTCGTGAGGAAGAAGAGGGAAGAAAAAAAAGCGAACTATGCGAGGAGAAGAGTCGGGGCGATGGGTACTAACTGATAGAGAAGATCGGTCTATATACGAATAGCGCTTCGCAATCGAATCGCGTCCCATGCGGGTGGGATATGAGGGAGTCGATAGAGGGAGAGAGAGAGAGAGAGAGAGAAAAGTAAGAGAGGAGAGGGGAAGTAGGGATTGGTTGAATCGCGAGGGGGATAGCAATCCCGGCTGTGCCGCTTCGCTCGTCCGTCGGGGGATGGCCACCAGGTCCGCTTTCACGGTCCGTGTGCAGCCCTTCATTTCGATTGTCCGACGTATCGATACTCGACATCGGCCATACCCGTCTATTATTCGTTGCGGCCAATGGTCACTGGCACTGCCGTATACCCGCTTATGATTTGTTACTCTGTTTTCGACGTATGTTGCGGCAACCGTCCGATATCCTATCCCCTATGCTTCGTTCTCTCGCTCTCCAGTTTCTTCCAATCTTTCTCTCTCTCTCTTTCTCTCTCCGATAGCGCCGCGATTGCACGCTCTATCGTTCACACCTATTGTCTATTATCTCTGCTGATATTTCTGAGAATTATAAAATATTTATTTGTGATTTTCCGACGCGAGGTTCGAAGATTATCAACTATACACTTCTCTCTCATCCTCATCTGTCTTTCGCACACCGAGCTATTATCTTTAACAAACATTAGTGCGGAAATGAAAGTACACGCGAAACCAGAGCGAAAAGACTCTCAACGCTTTGTTATCCGAACGCTTTGTTATATCCAGAGTAAATTACGGAAGCAAAGTGAATGAAAAACGAATTCTTGATTGTGATCCATCAATTTCTACATACATAACCCCTTGTATCCGTGTATATAGATATATATCTATATAGAAAATTGCCGAAGCGAATTTCTCATAAACGGATATCGCGAGTAGCAATACGCGAATTTGCGCGTTTATCGCGTTTCTAGCAAAACCCAATAACGACGTAATCGCTTTAATCTAGTGAGCTCTCTATAAGTGTAATTTCATAACGGTAACACGCGAAAACATTGCAGCCGTGTCATGCAACCAACGCGCTTATCTCGCTCTCGGGAGCTGGAAATATCAACGTGAGCGAGAGAAAGCGCGCGGGAGGAGGCAGGGGGGAGGTAAAAAAAAAAAAAGAGAGAGAAAAAGAGATTGAGAACGCGTATTACGACGCCGCAAGAAAGAAAATGCGATATCGAGAAACGTATAAGAATGGCTTTTCGCTTCGCCTTCGGTGCATCTCGCATAATCCGTCGATTCCGCTATTATCCCGTCGTTTCTACGTGCGTGGTCGTAATTTATTATATTTTTGCTTCCCTCTCTTTTCACATTCTTTTTTATCTCTCCGGTATTTCACGCGCTCCTTCGTCATCTCTCTCCCTCCTCTTCATTTCGTTTTCTCTTCTTGAAGAGAGGGAGAGGGAGAGAGAGAGAGAGAGAATGTCGGTGCGCTACAGGTGTCGACGAGATACAGGTGTTGTTAGAATAGTTGCCCGTGGGGAGGATAAAAGCATCCTCGCCTAACTCTCTACTTCTCTCTTCTCTCGCTTCTTCTCCGGCTCCGCTTCTGCATCTCCTTCGAGTCGACACCTCTATCTCGCTGCCGTCACCCCCTCCTGACAATCCCCGCGACTTCACGACCGAAACTTTCGGAGATTGCGAAGCTTCGAAAAGACTTCGAGGCACGGAACAGAAACTGAATTAAGTCTAGAATGCATATAAGATGAGCAACGCCGCACTCTCACGTAAATAAATACCGTATAAACCAAAGTTCGTACACAACGAGAACTATCAAGAATACGCGATTCGATTAACATCTAGAGAATGTTTTCCAATTTTTTTTTTTTTTTTTTTTACTTCTTTCTGCAATATATTTTTCACTTATCTTCTGAAAAATATGTGTTTTAACGAATAACGAGTAACGTGACACAATTCCCCATAAAGTAAGGTGTCTCTCTCTCTCTTAAAGACAACATGTCGAATCTGCGACTCATAACGAGAACAACCGGGAAATCGAATCTCGTGGGATGCACTTAGAAAATTAGTGGACATTCTTCGTGTATTTCTGTTTACTCTGGTCTGTGTCCGGGTAAGAAGAGCTAAGTAAAGAGGAAAAAAAGCGGAAGAGAAACCGCGATGTAGACGTGCTCAGAGAAAGGAGAGGGAGAGAGGGAGAGAAAAGTAGGAAGAAAGAAACGCTGGTTAGAACGGATTCTCCACGAACGCGAGCAGCCGAGCAAACTTTTCTATCACCGACTTTCGCGGCAATACAATTAAAAAGATTGCGAAAGTCCGTGGTACTCGCGAGAGTGAACTGCTACTCGCGCGAAGTTAGCCTTCTCCACCAATTGGGAAGGGAGGAGAAAAGAACGAGAGAAGGAAGAGACACTTGTCGTCGTCGTCATCATCGTCATCACGTCGTTGTCCTTTTCGTTTACGTCTTGCGCTTACCTCGTAACGGGCAACTGTTTGTCTACCAATCGATGAACAGAACGGAATCTCATACTACAGGGACTTTCAACATCGCAATCCTTTTCCAGTTTGTTTATCTCGCGGATCGAGGAAATTTCCTCTTTTCTTTCTCTTTTCTTTTTTTTTTTTTTTACGTATTCACGCACGATACTCGAGAGAGAAAACTCGCGAATTTTCGGGATATAAAAAACAAAGCAACGAACGTGACAGATTCATTTTTTTCTTTTTTTTTATTTTCGCAATTTTTGCGAAAATACACGCACGGTTGCTGCACGCGAGTGTTTACAGAATTCAAATTTCATAATATTGCTGCCAGATCTCTACTATGTATTTCGAAACTTGTTTACCTGCAGCGTAACGTTTAATCTGAAATTGTTACGAAATGGTTAAGTTTGGGGCAACATAACCATCGTAGCGTGGTACTATAATAATAAATTAACGTTTATACTTTATATTGTTAACTTATACATTTACATATATAAACTATTTTACAATATTTTATAATGTGTGTGATTCTATTCTTAAAAGAAAACTGTACTTTCGGAACAAAGAATGAGTTTCACCTTTCTTCTTTTCTATCTTTTTTTCGAAAGTATTTCAGTCACGTTTCTTGTTGTTTACGAGAGTGATGTTCATGCACCGAAAACGCGCGCTGTCCCTTCAGCGCGCGAGTGAAATATCGGACAGTATTATCGCTAATATTTTTTCTCTCGTAAAAGCGAGCCCTTTGCGGAAGGCTGAAGTTAAGGGCCGCGATAATTCACTTCTTGAAAGAATCCTTAAGAACGCGGGAGAGACGGAGCGAAGTGGGAAGGAATAAAAGTAGCAGCGAAAAGGTGAAGAGGACAGGGGAAAACGAGGCCACGGGAATAACTCAAATTTATGAGGTGTAGAGCCAGACCGAATTCCCATTTGTACTATCCCTCTGGAGTCCACTTATAACCGACTGCTAGCCTATATACGTTCGATCGTTTACCCTACGCCGCCATAATCTAACCTTCCTAAATTTTTACTACCCCCCGTTTTCGCATTGCCCCCGTCGCAATTTGAATATCGAGTTCTCTCATGATTTTTCGCAATTCCTATTTCCCATCCTCCTCAGAATATATCGCGCGCTGCGAGAGAATATCAAAAAGAAATTATTTCTGTAAAATATTCCAAGAAAAAGAGAGAGAAAAGAAGAATGAGTGAAGAGAGTTTGCGCTTGTTTTATCTTCTTTTTCTTTAAATTGATATTTTCGTACGTAATTATTGATTCAATTTTTTATTATTTGTATTTGTTTAATTGTTGCTATTTTTATCGCCATGCTAATTGCTTTTTTGCGGTTTGGCGTTGCTAGAGCTCCAATTCGAGGGGACATATGTGTGAGATACACAAAAGTAATTCGCGCGTATTGTACGTTTAGCAATAATTTATAAAACAAGTAGCTTTCGATTAAACGATTTCTCGTATCGTTAAATTTTAAAAAAGTGCACAACTTCCGCAGTCTTTTCGCATCTCTCACCCTCTCGTAGCGTGTCTGTAATACTCTTTACTTAAGCGACGACGCTCCGGTCGACATACGGCCCCGTCGCACGTTGAATACTTCATGTTACGTACCCCGAAAAATGCACGCTTGAGCGCGCGTCGTGTCTACGAATCGGTCTTAAAGGACATGATTATCCTTTTACAGCAAGAGCGCGAAACGAGGTTGACACAAACTGAATAAATCATTCCGGTACGGAGTGGAGGAGGAAATTAAAAAAAAAAAAAACTATAAAGAGGTCTGTTTGAATTGTCTTGACTTTCGATTAAATCAACTTCAACGAAACGAGTGTATGTACAGGCTTTTGTGTGGTTTATATTGTATCGATTAATCGTGAAATCGAGAGCCCGCGAGAAATTAAATTTCAGCGCTGCGCGAACGCATGATAATATCTTATTATTTCAGTCAACTTTAAAGGGACTTTAAAAAGAATTTTAATATGAGACTTAATTAGCAAGGACATTTAAAGTTTATAATTAAAAAGTTGTAGTGGGCGAGAAAAAGATAACAGCCAATCTATCGCTTTACTTTAAAGCGAAAATCTTCTAAATATTCATCATAGAATAATATAAAGTTCAAAGTGAATTTTACGAAATGCGCGTGATAATGTAATATAACAACGGCTAATTTATAAAGAGTTATTTTATGAAGACGTAATGTCATTTCGGAGATAGAGATGATTTAAGCTGATTGTAAAGATATGGTTGCGATTTCTGACACCGAACTGGAAGTAATGGCATTAAGAAGCCCGTAGAACGTCACGGAACGCAGCCCCCTAACTGTCGCCCCCATACCTGACCGATTAGACAATAGCCACCGTCACGCGGTAACTATTCTGCGGTGACAATGAAGAAACCATGCCGCGCGCAGTGATTCACACGAATGATTCTGCCCTGTTCAAACTGGACTTCTTGTCTGGGAGAACGAAAGACAATACGTTTGTTCAAGACAATTGAGAATAAGAATTGAGAATAAGATTATTTTCGCGATAATATTTTTGCCAGTAAAAAAATACAATTGATACAAAACCGAGTAAATTTATTTATTACAACGCTTCTACGTCAACGCGACCTGTGGAAGCAGAGAAAATTACTATTGCAAATACATTTTGCTCACTTTTATGCGTGTGTAAATTGTTACGAAAAATGAATAAAACGCACAAAATTATTTCTCACTCGATTAAAAAGAAATAGTTTTGATGACGTGGATTTATTTTTTTTAACAATAATCCCCTGACGTTTTCTCATTCTGAGAGAATGTGAGAGACGGACGCGCGCGTATTTTTATCGCCGCGCGCAGTTTTCGATTTAAAGTAAAAGTTTATGTGCATTCATCCCTGTATCCTGTCGACGCTCTCTCACGACGAAATCAGCCGCGGTAGTTCCGGGAGCCGCGCAGCACGTGGTACGCCAGTTCAGTTTACGAGCACTTTGTGCAAATTGGTGGTAAAGTTAGCGTCTTAATATACATTGGCTAAACTGTTTACCGAAGTTTGCGAGCGGACGAAGCGGTACTCGCGCTGCTTGGTCGGTCCACTATATGCGCACCTATTTCGAAGTCCATAACTAATCCCGCGCTGCAAAACCATAATGAAACTTTTCGCATAACTAATTAATCGATAGACGGAGTCCGGCAATTTTGCCAATTCCATCTTGTGTAATCATATTTGCGGAAAAGGAATTATACGTGAAAAAATAGCTCGCGGTGAGTAAAAAAGAGCGGAGGTAAAGGGTGAATTTTGTGGGCAAGTTTAATAGAGAGATTTTTCTCTATGAAAGTATCTTCAGAGTTTTTGTATTTTAAAAATATTACTTAAAATATATAGAGTATACCGTGTGTAGTTTTCTATATTTAGTTTTTTCAGCACGTCAAAATTGTATATGTACAATAAGAAATCGTCAAATGTATATAATAAGAAAAATTAACACTTTCGCATACAACAGTTGTGTGCGATAACAGTTACATGTTCGATTCAATTGCAATTTGACTTATATAACTGTAATCGAAACTAAAGCAAACCATTGTTTGTGGGAAAAGTTATATATCGGTGAAACGTTAGTCGAAAAAGTTAATAACGATTCCGAATGCCGTGAATAATAATCCGACGCAAATTTTCAACATATTTCACCGTGAATACAGCTACATTTTTTTTTTTTTTTGAAACAATGGTATAGGAG
This sequence comes from Pseudomyrmex flavicornis, assembly GCA_014825475.1. Taxonomy (NCBI): domain Eukaryota; kingdom Metazoa; phylum Arthropoda; class Insecta; order Hymenoptera; family Formicidae; genus Pseudomyrmex; species Pseudomyrmex flavicornis. Next base: position 58,881 of record QVNW01000572.1, read on the forward strand.
AGTCAGACGCGCGTTTTCAAACGCGAATAGAAACGTTATAGCACTCCGCACATTATTCCGTTCAATTGAGCGGACGCCTACGTTCTGAAATTCCATATATTTGGCCGTTCCCTCTCTTTTGTACAACGGATACTAGTATAAAAAACATATGGAGCGTACAAGTGCGTTGTTTTCGTGTCGTGAACAAAACTAGCTCGTTGGATCCGATCGATGGGAGGAGGGAGGAGGAGATGTGTAAAAGTTTTTAGACATCAGTATTATTCTCTTTTAATTGTGATCGACGTAAAAAAAAACATAGCACAATACCAAAACTCATAGAAAAAAACACGTACGTACATACTGTTTGAAGAAAAGATGATTGCGCTCTGTATCACTTCGAACGTCATAGTCGGGGAAAACGTGCACAGCGCGATGAATTATCGTGGCGAAGGCGAAAAGCGCGCGGAGAAATACATATAAGATAACAACGTTGATACCGCCGGGCTGTGATAGTTCCGGTCGTACCTGGCACATCGCGGGTCACGAACCCGCGATACCTACCTGGTCGGAGATACCAGGCTACTACTGCCGGAGGGTCGGCTGGCGGGCGCGGTAAAGGGAAAGCGATGCATCGCGTTCCGTAAATGGACCTCCGATTGTTCCCGGTAAATAAACTATTCTACCCTTGTTCTCCCGTTGAGCGATTTTTATTTATGCGAGTTCCGACGTGCGCTCACAGAGACAGAGAGAGAGAGAGAGAGAGAGAGAGAGAGAGAGAGAGAGTAGGAGTGTAGCAACGCGAGTTGTCGATCAACGTTTCACGTGGAAATTACGTAAAACGGTATCGCGCGACGTGCCGAGAAATAATAGGGATAGCAGGAGAAGGTATTTTTTTTTTGTTGTTGTTGCTCAGCGACAAACACGCGTCTCTGTACCGTGTGTAAACGATTTATTTATACGAGCAGCTTCCGGGAAAACCGTTATTTCGCTCGGTGATCGGAAACATCGTGTTCTGTTTGCCCGTTCGCAGCTCGACTACGATCGATTGCGAATTCTCGCGCTCGTTTGAAAACCGTGCGTTTACGATGGTTTTCATTACCAACGCGGGAGCGATCGCGATCGCCGTTCGCTTTCATCAACGTGACGAAATAAATACCTGATCAGTACGTTAGCGTGCGCGCACGCGCACATATGACGCGCAAAAGTTGACCGACGATATTTTTGCCGGTCAGAATTTTGCGCGAGAATAAAAGGATTAGCCAGAAACGATTCATCGCCGGAGAGTAACATCGGTCTTCCGATGTTTACACTACAATAAACGGTCCTATATTCGCATTGCATGTTTCAACGCGCTTCAAATGGAATTCGGTCGAACCGCAAAAATTGACGCATGTATTTATTTGCAATCGAGAAATGGACACGAAACATCTGTGTTTTCACTTTTAATTAAAAAAAAATCTTTTTTTTATTGTGTGTGTGTGCGTTTTTTTTCGAAGTCCGGAGAAATTGATAGATGGTGCGCGTCAGCTAAAACACCACACATGCCACGTGCAAAGGTTTACAAAAAATTTAACACTTGGAAATGATCTTTGACTCTGAAATATTTTTGTTTCCAGCTGAAACTTCTCCCTTTCAAAAAATATCTCTGCCGTATTCGGTTGTGTGTGTTTTGGGAATCGAAGCGAGAGCTTCGGAATGTTTTAGCGCTATAACGTTCGGCGGGAAAAGGATTAAAAGTTACAAATGACGTCCGTGTAGGAAGAAAGAGTTTCGGAAAAGCGTAACCGGAGACTGAAACTCCAAGTTACCTCGTTCAGAGATTAAGAGAGATCGTGTACTTTCCTTGAAAGCGACCATTGGAGAAGGGGAGGAAAAAGGCGGACGACCAAAGCTCATCCGAGTGTAAACACCGAAAATATGTTTTACGAACTTGGAAGTGGGAGAGGAGGGGAAGGGAAGGAGAGAGGATGAAACGAGAAATAACCCGGCTTGGAAAAACACTCGCTTATATGGCCCATATTCGTGTTTCACAATTAGTATGCGCTAAATATAATCATCATATTTACATTTGACATTTTAACGTTAACAGAGGATTTCGTCTGTTCGTGAGTTTTATCTAGCGCTAAATATAGCATGTGAAATACGATCGTATTTTTAGCGACCGGTAAGCGGCATGAATATGTGATAGATAATTTGTTATTCATAGATTGTATATTATATTTGTGCTCTTTGTATGTGTAAAAAAAAAAAGCTCAAAAATATTGAGCGCGAAATTACTTATAGTTGCTTTCACATCGAGTAGTTCGATCGCGCGCGATCGGAGAGACTTTTTAATAGCGAGCAGAGACGTCGATATATATATATATACATATACGAGAACCATCATTATCCCCAGGTTAATGAGAGAAGACCCTCACGTCCTCGGCTATTGGAAGAAGAAGAAGAAGAAGATGGTTCTGTTCGCGAAGGGCCAAAACGAGAAACTTCCCTTTTTTTTTTGGCGAAAGTTATTTCCGCGGTAAAAGCCATCCTTTCTATATACTTGTGTGAGCTTCGAGAACATCTCTTCGGTACTTCAACTCTCGGGCTCGATATCGATCGAGTATCGAACAGCGCTACGCGACGGCACCTTCGATGGCCGACGAAGGCCGATTTGTTTGTCGGAAGCGCTCGGAGTTTTCCCCGAGAAGTTTTTCCTCCTACGGGAACATCGACGTAGGCGGAGTCGACTTACGTGTTGTCGAATAACCGGATCGACCCTTGCCGCGTGTCCGCTCGCGAGCTACTTAAGTTCCTCACTCCTATCTCGCCCTTCCCGGATCATTATTCAGCTCGGGTCGACCGACCAGCACAATCGCATGAGTCACGGGAGAAACACGATGCTCAAATTGAAGCGGTTGAAAACACCTTGATTAAGTTGGTGACATTGCAACAAAATAGCCTGTCTGCTGTGTCTCTCTCTATCTCTCTCTCTCTCTCTCTCTATTCTCCCTCCAAGATTAGGATATTAACTGTAGATAGACAACATGGGGGTTGAAGTGTAATAGACTCCACATCAACCTTAAAAACTAGTATGTTAAGGCGACGCGTCATTAATCGTACGCGTGATTTTAACTATTAATAGGATAAAAAATTTAATATGTGTTATTTACGATAAAAATATTTCGTACATAACTTGACGCATTTATCTACGTATTTATTATTTTTCAAAAATAATCTGATTTCTCTCCGAACTCTCTATAATCCCGCACATTTCTGTAATAAGTGCGTTAATTCGAAAATGTGCATCAGCGATGTCACGAACCACAATTCTACCGTAAATGAGTCGCGACCGTAAATTGTTTTATACCGTATATACAAGTAATAGAATCCGACTTTGTAACTCTCGGGCAGACCGCGGCGCGGCCTTTAATCAACTCGGGAAGGGAGAGAGGAGAGAAAAAAAAATAAAACCTCGATGGAGAGCGTTCTCGAAGCGCGGAGCGTTCGTTCTCGTTTATCTTCGAAAAGGGAGTTCGGGACAAGCGAGGAACGGAGAAGTGAAACAAAATAAAAAGAACCCGATGGCGCGTGCGCACTCGCACACACACACGTACAATGCGAGTCGCACGCGGTATGAGAGTTGTGGAAACTCGATGCCCCGCGTTTGAAAATGAATTTAAGCATATCGAAGCCCGTGTTACCGAAGTATCCGGTTCTATGAACTTTGGTGATAAGTTTCATGAAGTGCACTTCGCATGGCGATGTGTGCGCGCGCGCGCGCATGTGTGCACGTTCGCGCACTCGAAACGCGTATCGTATTGCACCGAGAATCCCGAAACTACGAAACAGTTCGAATGGGAATCACCGTTTCGGTTCGTTGCGTTCGATTCGATGTCGCGATCGATTGAGATAACTTCCAGCTTTCACGCTCAGATTCGCAGTTTAGTCGCATAGTGTACGAGTTCGGAATACATTGTGAAATTTTGTAATATGATCAATATCAAAATGCAACCATCGAAACGAATCGTTTACTTTTCCCCGCTTTTCCCGGCTGAAGTACGGGCTTTTTCACAAAGCTTCGTATTTGATGCGAACATCTCGCTCGTCTTTTAAATGTTTTGCATTCACTTAAACTTTTCGTAGATTTTTTAAAATCATAAACCTGTGTACAAATATATAAGTTAATTATACGTGTAATTACTTGGAACAAGAACTTGAAAATAATATTTCTCTCATAGTCTCTTAGAAATATTTCGTTTTCAAATTACATGATGAAATAGTCGCGAGTCAAATTTTGGCGCTATCACTATAAATCAAAATTGTTTTT
>QVNW01000573.1:0-34735 GCA_014825475.1 Pseudomyrmex flavicornis
ATCTCGCGTATAATAGGCACGGTGTGCTCGCGCAGTTCGAGCGCCACTTCGTTGCGCCTGAACTTGGCGCGAAGCACTACCGTGCTTCTTGATTTTTTCTGCTGCGTTTAGCAGAACAAGCTGCTTTGTAGCAATCGAACGTGATTGGCTCTTACTTTTAGAACCAATAAATCAACGTCGTGTGTTGACAAGACGACAACTCAGCGATTGGTTTCGCTGAACGCGACCATTGTGGAACCCTCGACGGCACAGAGCAAGCTTCATCCAGAGGCGATGTTTGTAGCCAATCTTCGATAGCCAATCAACGATTTGGTCTTATGGAAAAGCGGTACATCGATTGGTTGTCGCGTTGCTCCTACTTTTGTCGTTGCTACGCGCCCTGTCTGCAAGTAATAAGAGCCGTCTCTGTGACATCGAGAGTTTCTTATCGCGTCTCTCAATCAATCGTGTATACGTGCGACTGAGATTCAACCAGAAAACGTTCGGTTTGTGATGTTTTTGTATTGTAAATGATCGCACACGCAGTTGAAATTAATTTTTATTTATAGAGATATGATCGTATAGTTTTGCGGCGAGGACAACTGATTCACTCGCGATAATTGTTTACTGGACAAAAAATGAAAGACTCTTCGTACTAATAGTTGTTATTACTCTATCACTTCAAGAAACTCAAAACTACACGGCGTCAGATATGGGATGCTGCTACAGTTTTTGCAAAGAGGACACCGGACCTCAGGTAAAACGGAGAGAGGATTGTTTTTTTACTCTGTTTTTGGATAATTTTTTCGTCTTATCTTACTGACGTAGGTAATGTACTGACAATCTGCACGAAGTATCACGCACCTACTTGATAACTGTTACATATGATAAACATACATTTATATACGCGAATGTTTTATGTTATGACACACACACACACACAATAAACAAAAGATAATTGCTTTAAGATAGAAGAAAAATTTATTCTAGGATATGTAATTTTTATTGTTGTTTTTAGTTGTAAGAGTATCCCTTACAATATTTTTTGTTTGCAGAGTGGAGAAGTAAATGAAAGAACACATTTGCTAGTAGATCCAGTCAGTAATAATACAAATATATCTAGAGTACACAGGTGAGTGTTGCTTATTTGTCTAGTATGTTTTTGGATAAGATTGATTGTGAGATGAGGAAATTACAAGAAGAAAATGCAAATTTACTAATGTTTGATGAAAAAGAGAAAAATATTAGATAGTCTACCAAATTTGTTTTTTTTACTTTTGTAATATTTACTTCATTTTTAAAAACAATTTATTCTCAGTTTTATATATTTTCCTAGACAAGATTAAACAGAAGTTTTTGCTATCTTTTCTTTCAGTGATGATTATGTTAATCAATATGCGAGCTCTGTGCCTAAGAAGACGGATGAACAAAGTGCATTAAATAGAATACTGCACGAAACTGCAGCGTAAGTGGAATTTTTGTTTTATATTTCTGCTATATTCCCTTACTTTTTTGTAATAACAATTTCCTGCAAGTTTTCTCTTTAAAAGTAAACTGTATTTTGTAGTAATAAAGTTTATTATTTAAGAAATCAATAATGTTAAATAATAATGTTATTGTCTTTTCTTACAGCAATGTAATAGATGTAGGTGCGTTAGACATACATAATCTTGAACAACACGAATACATGGACAGATCTCGCGCATACTCAAAGCGAATAGAATCTGGTAGAATAAAACTTCCAGAAAATACAGCTTGTTTGCTTAAAGATATACCGGCTCCTGAACGAATATTGGCAGCTGATCCAATTTCTGCCAGAGATGAAGAACTGGTAAGAAAAATTTTCTTTTTCCATTTCTTGGTGAAACAGCGTGTAATCTAATGAGTGAAAATACAGATTACAGAAATGCTCAACAAGGCTGTGACAGCACTAAGTGATGTAAAAGTTGAACACAAAGAGGATTTGGTTGTACCATTTCTATCGTGATCTTTAAGTGTTTCAAACTAAGTTTATAATCTCATCTTACTCGACTGGCTATTGTGCAGAGAGAATCGTGTTATACAAGTATACATAAGATATAAATCGACCTAATAAGTCCAAAAGTCTAGATTATATCCTAAAGCAAAAGATTGAGAATATTGTGTAAAATAATGTATCGGATAGAATGTTGTACTATTATTGATCACTTGGATATGACACTGGCTTCATAATGAAATAGATATATACATGTATGTATACAGATTTCTCTTTTACTTACAAAAATTTAGTGTTAAGATGGGTGCTATAGCTTTTTTGCATCTTTTATCTGTATGTGTGTGTGTGTGTGGATGTGAAAACTTTCAGATAAAATTATTAATATAAGAATTACTATTTTTTATGTAAAGGATTTATTTGTTATTGTAATGTTCTAATGATATATACAAGACGTTGCACAAAATAAATTTCTTATTAACGAGAAGAGAGATTTTATATGCATAAATCGAAATTATATAGTGTGTAACGGTAAATTATCTGTCCTTTTCAAGAACATTAATTTTAAAAATTTGGTAAATTTGCACTCGATTGATGTAGATATTTTAATGTGACTAAAATTCAAGCGACTGTCCCTACTTATATTTACAAACATTTACGTCCTTTGCTCTCTGTCAGTTTTCCTGTTTGAATTTATTTACAAGCGTATAAGTAAATCTGAGACATTTTTATATAAAATTACTTTATTTTCACAAAAATAACCTATCAACACAAAAATATTCTGTCTTCAAATTTATATTAAATTATCTTATAAAATTATCTTCTTAATTGTGCATATAAAATTATCTTCTTAATTGTGCTATTTATTGTAACATGTTTTATACTTATTGAAAGAGAGAGAGAGAGAGAGAGAGAGAATGAGAATGAAAGAAAACTTTTGTTAAATGCTATTTTATCCTGTTGTGTTACTTTCAATTACTTCTAATCAAATTTTCTGTAAAAAAAAATGTAAAGTTTTGTTATTATCATATAAGATGTATAATATAGAGCAGAGTTATTGTTCAACTTTCATAAATGAGATATGTGAAAGTTGAACAAGCAATTTGAGTGTAAAAAAATGAGTAAGAATTAACATTTTTAAAATGCGTTATGTTAAAAAATTGCAACTTTTTGAATATATAAATAAAATCAATTTTAACATCTGTTTGCCAAATTGATTGCTTCTCAACGAGCTTTTTTTTTTGTAACTAGTTGATTTTAAAAGTTTTTGTGTGTATCGTTTCTCGTAATGTAAAAAAACGAGTATAGTATATATCGGAGAATTTTACATTTTACTCGAGCTTATTTACGAACAGGAAAGCAGCGGTAGATTCTTTTTGACCTTTTTTTATTATCGAACTATCGTACGATCGTAAAGCAAAAAGGAAAAAGGTCGGAACCTACCGCTGTGCTTTTCTATGAAAAATGCTCGAACACGTGCAACGGAATTTTCCAATGAAACTTCATGTAGGTATGTGCGTGTGTATGTGTGTATATACTTTTTAAATAGAGAAAATAATACAAATATACAATATGTAGATATTTCCTAAAGGTTTTTACGTTAACTAAGCAGCATTCTGCTCTTATCGGCTTTTTCTTGTACGATTGTACGTTGAGATTAGGTTCTTATCGGGGTGTGTTTTTCCCCTCCCTTTCTTCTTTAGAATGCTCTCTTGAAAAGGGCATGCTAGGTAAGAAAAATGTGAGCGGAAGTCACAGTTGTAAGAAGAAACTTAATTGTTATTGCGTTTTTACTTGATTTTTAAGTTTCAATCACAGTTTTTATCTGAAAATTTATTATTTATGCGTTTCTTAGATCTATTTGCTGCTGTAGCTTTGTTGAAACGTCCGTCACACACACACACATACACGACACGCCGCGCGCGCGCGCATCCCACACACGCGCGAGTTGACAAAAAGAAAACGGAATGTATATAAGGTATAGGAATTTTCTCGAACGTGTTCTATTGTGTCGAGCGTGAAAATTTGGCGTTAACACGATTTCACGCACACGCAGATGTCTTTTATTTAGTTAGAAAATACAATTGGCGCCGTGAAAAGTAATAGTTTAGTGGACGCGCGAACTTCGAACGAGCGTGCGGCGGAGGTGGGGGACGAAACACGTCGTTCAATTGGCCGATCGCGTTGCGGTGCAGAGGGGCATCGACCGGTCTCGGCGTCGGTCTGCCATCGGACTCATCGGACTGGCAGTTCATAGCGTTCAGTGCCACCAATACACAAGAGCCGGGGACTGTCTATCGCCGACCATTGGTCCTCGATTCACCGACCAATCATTGGGAAAGTGCCCACGAAAATATCCAATGTAAGTTCACAAATTATCAAACATCAGCCCGATACGCGGCACGGTCGCGCGCTCGCGTTCGCGATTAACCCCGATTTAGCGGGCGCGTTCGCGTTCCGTTCCAGCGCCTTCGCCATCCTTTGCCGACGCCAAAAAAGCCCTCGTCGCACGGCCATGTTTGTCCAGAACAATATCGCGCTCTTACCGCATACGGCGGGAGTCCACGTTCCGCGTCCGATGGCGGTCAAACTCGCTCTATCGCGATATAATTGCGATCGAGCGTTGTTCCCGAGGACGCGGTTCGCGTTGCGTCGATCGCGGTCGCCGCGTCTGTTATGCCTCGATCTCTGCCGGAAACACGGCCGAGGAAGCGTGCGTCGCAAAACGGTACTTGATCAACTTTCGTCAGTTGTGCGTTTACACATGAGGACGATGCACGGCGAGCAACGAGCAAACGAACTCTATTATCTGTTTCTATTCTCGCGAAAAACATCTGCTTGTTATTGGCGCGCGATTTCCGCGCGCGATCGCACACACGTGGGCCCGACGAGACGATTCAGTGCGATCGCCACGTCGACACGATGCACCAACGCTCGTGAACGCTCTCAGCCTCGTGTCTCACCGCGATTTTAGACAACTCCGTATTATCACACGTATTATTTACCTGATGTGTAAAGCGATAATGGCTGGGACAATGAAACATGATCGGTACGTTGCTATAGTAATAGATATATCTCTTGCGCACATCTTTTGGAATTGGAAAAATAACAATTTGCTGGTAAAATTAATTTTTTCAGTGACTGTGCATCATGGAGCAGCTTAGCGAAGGACAAACAGTTGTGGTTGGAAGTACGGGAGGGACTGTGCAGGTGGTTCAGATGGGTCAGGGTGGTCAGACTATGATGCTTCCACAAGCTATACAAGTTGCTGCGCCTAATGGACAAATTCAAGTAGTTCCAGTCTCCAGTTTAGCCAGTACTGGTCAGCAGATAGTTATTCAGCAGCCACAACAACCACAGATTATTCAAACACCTGACGGACAAACTTACATCTATCAACCTGTGCAATTGGAAGGTCAAGTTCAGCAAGCTCAACCAACAGGTAAAATCTGCACACATGTTGATTAGGAAAGAAAAGAAACAAAAATATATCCCAAAATGTGCTACAGAGGAGAGATTTGTCTTGAATTTTGATTTTATTTTGAGAATTTTTCTCTTCTAGTGATAAATCTTAATGGCAATCTCATGCAACTTGCTGGCACCACATCGCAAAGTACAACTGCAGCACCTACCACAACACCAGTACAACCTTTAGGTAGTCCTTCATCAACAGTATCAGGAGGAGGAAATGTTGTTATGGTAAATATTGAAAGTCATTTATATTTATACTTGTTGTACATATTGACAACTCTATTGAATAAAATACAAAATTTAATACAAAATTATAGCTAATAAAAATGACATAATTGTTAATGTGTTTTTTTAATTATTTCTTAATTATTTGTTTATGTAAAGTCTGAGTTTAAACTTAAACGGTCAAGCACCAATGTTTACTTAGAGAATCAACATTTATATTGATACTTGGATATTTAGTTTTTAACTCAGACTTCTGATTAGATTATTTTTTTTATTTTGTAAATAAATTTTTCAACAGTGATATTCATATTAATTGTAATACACTTTATTACGTAGTTTGCATTGAAAAGAATTATATAATAAATATAATTAACTAACTCTTGCGCTTTTTGTGATTATATTTAGATGGTCCCAGGCAACAGTGGGCAAACGCAATTTCAAAGGGTAGCATTGCCCAATGCCGAACTGCTTGAGGAAGAACCACTGTACGTCAACGCAAAGCAGTATAGAAGAATACTGAAGCGTCGTCAAGCACGTGCTAAATTAGAAGCCGAAGGAAAAATACCCAAGGAAAGACCTGTATGTATTTTAAAATTTTTTTACAATTTTTTATTTTTAAAAATACTTATAAAAAATAAAATCAGAAGTGTGAGAGTGAAGAAATTTAACAAATAATTTACATGTCTAATTTCTGACTGTATGTGTAAAAAAAGAGTTTTGTTTCGCATTTCATGCAAATATTTGGAAATAACATGAGTTTTTGTTGTTTGTTTCTTACAGAAATATCTTCATGAATCTCGTCATCGTCACGCGATGAACAGAATTCGTGGAGAGGGTGGTCGTTTTCATTCGGGTCAAGTAAAAAAGCGGAAGTAAGTGTTACTTTGTATTTACGTAACATAAATATCTATTGTAAAAAAAAAAAAAAAATTTTAACGATGTCTCTCTTTCTCTCATTTTGATGAGTTTACTGATATTAAGGAATAAGAATTCCGGTAGCAAAAACTTTATGATAATAACATTGCAACTTTAAATAACACTGATAGCTGCATAGAGAAAAAGAGAGAGAGTTCTAAGAAAAATGATTTATCTTTGAACTTTCCGATGATAAGAGATTCACATTTTCACATATTATTATTTATAGAATTTAGTTTTTCCGCTTTCTTTTTTTTAAAACAATTAATTAGTTTATATTTTTAATACACACATTGTTGTTTCTTCACTGTAGTCGAATCAGAAAAATTTCGATGAACTTTTGTCGTATAACTTACAGCCCAGTAAAATATAGTTTTGTATGCGCGCCACCTTATGGAGTTTTGTAAGAATAAGTTATTACAAGTTATAGTTCTTACGAATTTGTTCTTTTCGAATTAATACTGCAATTCTACAATTGCAGTATTAATTCGAAACAAATTTGTTCTTAATATATCTTGCGCATGCACCCAGCGCTAAACTTTTATTAGCCTTATTTTTTCTTGCTGTTAGTTTAATATTAAAAGAGTGTATTAGTATATTAAGTGACAACAATAATAAAACATATTGATAAGAAGTTTTTTGTAATTCTGATCAGAATTTATATAGATATGTGTGTCATAAAGAGAAAGTCTTCAATGTATTTAATACTCTTGCAGCTACTGTACTACTTGCAGATCTACTATCGATATTAAGTATTATGTAAAAAAACCATCTTCAGTATATGTTATAAGAAAAAAAAAATGATTTTCTAGTATTATAATTTACTACGGTGATTACAGTGAAGAAACTTGACAACAACAAAAAATGACATTTTGCACGCTGTACGTGTATATAAGGCGTTTCTGGTTTGTTAATTCAATACTTGATACACATATATAAAAATACACACGGACAAGCAATTCCCCTAAGACCACGTTTGTACAATTTCTGTGTAATATCACCGAAACATTATTCTTGTGTTTCAAATAAATTGAAATTCTTATATATACGTGACAAGAATGTTCTCATACATATATATATATGTACATATATATGTATATATATTTCAGTATAAAAACTATGAAATTAGATTAATAATTTGTTGCTCAATGTTCAAGCCTAATTGTATTGGTTTTTTCTTTCATTACCTTTCTCTTCGGATTATTATAATTTTGATAAATGCTTAATAAAAAATCAGATATGTTTTAAATGCGCACAAAATTGAGCAACATAAATTGCGGGGAATGTTTTGTAAATGTAAGACTACTAAAAAATGTGTAAATAATTAACACGAAAATAAAGTTTAAGTGATAAGTAAGCAATTTGTGGTACATATGCGTACCAGTATAAATGTATGAAAGGTTTGTAACAGGGATTAAAGTCGGTATTGTTTCGCTGGAGTGTTGGATTGATTTTTTGAATGTAAGGGAAATAATGTAATAACTGCTGCAAAAAGCTTTTTAAGTTCTCAAGAAAGGAAACTTGGACCGCTAATAACTCAGCGAAATTACACGGTATTTTAATCCTTGATCTGTACAGCTGTAATTGTAAGTACTTTAGCATATAATTTGATTTGTATTAAATATATAGAAGCGATGTGTTATATAAATGGAATCATCATTTATTGTATGAAAAATATGAATGAATTTGATTTTCGAGCTATTTTTTATCTTTTTTATTTGCGATTTTGACACTTTGCACGCGAATATGAAACTTACGCCTGAACTGTTAAACTTTAATTTAAAAATAGTTCAGAGTTATTTTCAATGGGATAGTCGAGTTTTTTATTTTAACGGTCGCATGTGTTTCGAAATATGCTCGCTAATTTTACGATTTCGTAATGACTTGCGATTTGACGCGTTCTTGTGATTCGGATGAGGCTTGTTGCATAATTCTTTCTCCTATAGTTCCAATTGTGTCGATATACTCGGAATTTCCTGTTCTACATGCAAAAGAGAAATATAATACTTCTTTCGTGTCTTTGCATAGTAAAATGATACGACAAATGTCGAATTTGTACAACTCTCACGTACGTAACGCGGAGAATGACTCGTTCTGTAATATCGGGATCCAAGTTGTTACGTGGTTTGAGAGATTTTGGCCGTTTTAGCAAATCTTTCGTTGCGATCATCCATGGATTTCGGTACGAGCGTTTTTGAAGTGTTTCAGGTATCACCCAGTCTTCTGGCAGTTTAACATCTCTAACAACGTGATCTAATTGCGACCAAAAGTATATTCGAAAACTTAAACTGTCATATAGAAAATAAAACGGGAACACTAAGGATCTGTTCCAAAATTCACTGTCAGTATTAAAATTGTATAATATACGTAAAGTGAATATATATATATATATTATAGGGGTTTTTAGTACTGGCAGTTAATTTTGGAACATAGCGCAAGTTATGTTGTCCGCGCACATTTATATTGTATCATATTTATTATAATATGTTCAAAAAACGTATGATTCCATTTTATATATATGTATATATACATATGTATATACATATGTATGTATGTATCTAATATACAAAGAAGATTAAATAAAGATTATGTACGAGCAGTCAAATAGATGATGGAAAAAGTAGAAATTATTGTCCAATAGTTCATTAATATAATTCAGAATCAAATTATATATAATTTACACAAAATAAAGATTTGTGTGTGCGTGTGTGTAAAACAATTTTTATTGCGCGGAGCACAACAATCTCGAAAGACAATACATACACTTTTCTGCTGCCTATTGGAATACTCGTACACGGTCTTTGCTCCTTTATATATTAGTTTTATACTTAAAAGAAAAAAAGAAACTAGCCGGATTTAATATTACAATATCATTTTCCATGTATATTAGTTGAAGAAAATATACTCTAAAAATTGTAAATAATCGATAATGTAACCAAGTTCTCTTGCCAACTTCCTTCAAATAATCCACTTGATACACGCTCCTCCGTGATATTTTCTTTTCGTGTTCTACGACATTTTCGTCTGGCACAATTTGCGGCAAAGTTTTTCTCAAATGGGGATACTTGTCGCGTATCTGTTTTTTTCAACGATGTATACATTTACATGATGTAAACAAAACGTACAATTGAATTATATAACATATATTTGTAACTCTAATATATATATATATACACATCTTTACTCTGTTTAAGTTGTCCTCTGGATCTTCGCTCTGTTCGGTGTGAGGCAACAATTGATTTTCTAGTCGCGTGTTCAAATACTGCTTGTACGGTCCGCTCAAGATATTAAAAGGTGGCGGACAATCTATCAACGATCTATACTTGGTTAATTTTTCAGCTTTTTTTTGTGGATAATCTTTCTTGTAAATTGTCGCAAAATCTCGCAAATCTTCCTCGATTTCCAATATCATTTTCCCGTTGTGTTTAAATTGAACAATTTATTTCTCGATGAAGTTTAGCAAGTAACATTGCAACGAATGTACTTTGTAAAGAAGTATTGCTGACAAAACGTGTAGAATCATTTGTGATATTACAGATGTTTATATGTATATATATATATAGGATAATCGTTTATAATTTTTTTTTTTTTTTTGATGTGACAAAATTCATGAGAAAAGATACGATCAAAGTGCAAAATTGAAGTTTCGGAAAAGTTACTATTTGGACAAACAAAATGTCTAGAAATTAAAAGCCGATTTTTAAGAAAAACAGATATTTTAGTCTTGTATGTAATTTCTCTTGAGTGAGTTGAGAGAGAAACTGTATTATCTAGATTTCAGATAGTTTTGTAAAATGTGAAAAAAAAAATTCTAGCAGCAATACTATAAGCATTGTTAATACAATTTTTAATGTTATTGCTAACATTGTTGTAAAATCGATGATACTCGTCTTAAAACTTTGCCTAATGCTTTTCGTTAAAAACCTAGGTCGAGTTACAAATATTGGTGTACAATGTCGCCCGGTGGAATCTTGTGATACGTAAGGATCGCCTGAATCGTCCGTAGGTAATGAAATCGGCAAGGTCTCCGGTAACTCATTATTTAGATCATGCATAATACCGGACTCATATAATACCCTTAGGTACGATAACTTATACACTATAAATCCCAATTAGGATAAGACATCGGATTTCTTGGTTGCGCACACTCATTACTTCTCTTTTCTGCGCTCTTATTTCTAGAATAACATTTCTCGCGCGGATTAGATTTTTTTTTTTTTTTTTTTAGAAAATAAAAAAGCGTTATTGAAACTTTTGTAGACTATATGTATCAGTGTTCTGTTCTCCATCGTTGTTTGTTACAATCTAAATCACTATTAACCCTATCCAGTGCGTATTCTGTAAACCCTGGACACTTATGTCTGACGCGATTTTTTTATTGGTTGAAACGTTTGCAAAAACTTCGTAAAAATTAAGGAAATAACATTAAGTTTTTGATATAGTTTTTTTTTTTTTAGAAATTTTTCTAAATAATTGCCGAGTAATTACTGAGATTTTCTCATTATCAAGAATCGCTCCGGACATTAATGTCCGGAGGGGTTTAGGGTTAAAATACTGCTTTTTTGTTATACCCCGTACCGTATTTGTATTTTCCCGTAAATGTAGAAGAATATACTTTACTTTCAATATACGTTACTATAATTTAATTTACAATTGTTTTCAGATAAATGTTTGCAGTCTAATGTTTCCGTATATATTTTTTATTGTTTGTCAACAAACTATTTGCAAATCTAGCCGGTCGAAATATCAACATTTGTTGCACTTTCAACCACCGCGTATCCGGGAACAAACGTTTGTCTACGCTTTTACATAGTTTGTCGTTTCATTCAAGTTTGCCGTGTAGCAGTTTACATCTGCTCACATACACCATCGCTCGCTTGGAAATGAATAAACTAAACCTGCTTTCCGACTCAACAATGGCTACGCACAACAAACAAGCAATCAAGAGTGAACAGACTGAGCAATAATAATTGTTTCGTCGCACGAGAGAAGACTATGTAGTCTAGCATGTAATATATTTTATTGCTTTTCGACTTATTTATTGTCTTCGTGCTCAAAAAAAAACAAGACAAAAATACAAATAGTGTGAAATGTCAAAGGTGAATGTCACCTTTGATATTTGAATCCTTATTTGCAAGGATAAAGTTGTCTCTCTCTCTCTCTTTCTCGTGGTATTTAATTTTGTAAATGACTGAATATTTGTTTTATAAATTTGAAAATAATAATTTCACCGTATGAAAAAATAATTCCGCCGTAAATTTCAGGAAGGAGAGAAAAGAGGATTACTTCTATTTATTGCGAGATGCAAATATCGCATCTCGATATGAAGTTTTAAATTTAATTTAATTTTAATTGTCACGCGCGTGTAAATTAATTTACACGTTAGAAAATTATATTTCGCACGTACTGGTCTTATTATTTTTTTTTCATATAGTTGAGAGCTTTGTATAAATTTATATATTTGTTACAAATGTCTCACGCGTTTCTATCTTCCTTTCTGTTTCCATAAATCGTTCCTAAAATTTGCATGATGCGTAATCTGTAACTTACACCGCGACATCTGACATTTTATCAAATTCTTATTTGCTGAGACAGCAAAACGCAGAGTCTCATTTGTTTAAAGTTTTCCGGGGGAGGTCAGTAAGGAACAAACAAACAGGCAGGCAGGTCAGATAAAGAGAAGAGAAAGAGAAGAGGAGAGAAAGGAAAGTGTTCCGGTACCAGTTGCTTTGCAACTAGTTGCTCCTGTTGAAGAGTACGAATTGGTCGAAAGCACAATCGAGCGGCAGCAACTGCGCTAACAATAGCAGCAGCAGCAGCAGCAGCAACCTCCTAATGAAACAATTTCACTCCCATCCTCCCTTTCTTGATCAAAGAGACGCTTCTGCACGCGTGGAGAGAATCTTGCGTCTAAACCAAAAGCTCAAGCTTCGCTTCTATGTATCTTTGTGGGGGCGCATCGCCACGCCTCCCGCATCTATATAAGCACCGCGATCGTGGTAGGACTCTCACTCGCGCCCCAGTATCCGGTGAGAGCCGAGAGGGTGAGACTCCTTATCCGAGGAAGCGCAAAGGACGACGAACGAAGGCAGACGTCGAGACTTTGCGTTACGACTTTTTTCCGTTCGCGCCACTAAATTATCAAGTGATTCTTAGCGGATATGAGGTCCTGGATTCTATGGTGCTCTCTTCTGTTGGTCATCCTGGCCGCCAACAGCTTCGCCAGTCCCTATATCGACGACGGTGGTGAGTCCGGTAGATAATCCGATCCTTTGTTGCAAGCTCTTTACATTATTCTCAACACAAACACACAGAAACTCAAAGAATCATCCCATAATAAAGCAGCAAGTATAATTCAGGTTTTTCTTTTGCACACTTGACAGACTTTCCATGTTAAACTTTGATTGTTATTTACATTGTTGGGCAAGAAACAGCGAGAAATTATTTCTGTCATTTTATGTACATATAACCGGTATTTATTCTTTTGCATTATTTGTATTATTTTTAATTCTTTAGTGTTTTTTTAAAAAATCGTATATATGTAATAAAAAAATCTTCTGTCTAAGAGCAAACAGACACGGTGCAAATAAACAAATTTTCACGATACGATATTTAAAAAAAAAAAAGATACTTTTTGCTATTATTTATAATAGATTAATTTAATCCGTTTTTCAACAATACACGCACGTAGATTTAGTTTTACGAAAAAAGTTTTTGGTTCACATGTAAATAGAAAAAAATATTTTTTTTTAAATTTTGTACATATAAAAATAACTTTTATATATTTCCTTTATACAGTGTAAGTGCAAAGCAATCTATGACACTTTTCTCATAAATACGTAACATATGTTTGTATCTGTAAAGTTTCCGGCACCAGGAAACTAGGAGTTTTGTGCGGGACCGGAGTAGATTTTTTAGTAAATTCATATTATCTAACGGAAGAAGTTTTTTTTTTGAAACAAATTTTGTCGCTCGTTGTAAGACTAATTTAATTTCTTGTTAATCAACGGAAAAAAGTCGTTTAACACACACTTCGAAAAAATTTGCCCGTCTGTAAACCAAAAATCTTTTTTCGATTTAAATATTCTAATTTATTTAGAATTTTTTTCTCTCTGTCTCTCTCTCTCCCTCTCCCTCTCTCTCTCTCTCTCTCTTTACACAAAATAAAAAGTGAATATTGAAGCTTATAAATTATCAACGCGCTTCGCTCATCGAATTACATTTTGAAACTCGTTTAAACTTGCGCGTCAAGTTTGCTTAATATTTTAAAACCTCGCGTGTCATGTTTGACAAAGAGTTGTTTATAAGTATGTATAGGATTATGTGTGGGACGCATCAAAAGTTGTCTCACAATTTATTTATGACTTTCACACAAGAGATGAGATCCAAAAACAAGAGCTCATGATTCTGCTGACGTATGTTCGTTTCAAGTAAGTCGGGTCTTTTTTTTCCCCTCCAAGTTTTAGCAAAGTGGAGATACTTGATTTTTTCGCGATAAAAAAAAAGTTTATCATTAAAATTCGGGTCTTCTTTCCGAATCGAACAATTTAATTAAAATTTACGTGTGTTTATCTCGGAAGCTACAATTCGTTAAAACTTGTTAGACATCTTGACGAACTGGAAGTCGTGTATCGCGCGCACTGACTGATCGTCCAATGGTGCGACGGAAAGTGGTGGAACGCGAGTGGTGCAGATCTGTGTATGATCGGACGCGTGCACGGAAGAACGAACGGATGAGGAAAATCGAACGAAATCGAATATTATTAAATTCTTAGGCATGTTCTCCGAAACGTGAAGCCGAATGTTTAACTCAAACTTCCGCTCGGAACTATGTTCCGCGAAAGTTGTCCACACACTCGTAGTGAGATATATATCTACTCGCTCGGAATGTGAATCGGTTGTCACATCCGTGTGTCGCGACACACTGCGTTCTTACGCGACATCACACGTGAAAATTTGAGAAATAAACGTGGCTAAAGTTTCCGTGTAAAACCGCCTGTAATCCGCCGCAAACTCGATCGTTTCATTAGGACAATATAGAAAATAATGATGACTAGAAGAACCGCCGGTGCTTTAATGAAACCGTTATTCAGCTTCCGGCGGGGGAGTGTCGGATTTAATTACGCGCGCGTCTGATTGCTTTTCGGGGTTTCCTTCAAAGGCATTGTAATTGTTTCGTTCGATTTTTCGATACAAATCTCGTAACGGACGTGTTCTTTATTCGTCTCGTCGTCATCTGTCGGCTACACGCCCCATTTTCAATTAGTTCGCTTTCCTCGTATTTCTCGTATTAATGAGATGTGCCATTTTTCTTTTTTTTTTTTTTATTATTATTAAGTTACAAAAAATTGCGACTTATTATTTCGAAATATTTCTTTCGCGTTTCCGCGCACTTTGCACACGCCGGGACTAGAAGAAACGCACGTGAAGGATGATAATTGCTGCACAACACATCCGTGCATTAAATTCTCGCAATGGTGTATTTATATGCTCATATATAAATGCGTGTGTATATAATATACAAGGTGAAACTGATTAAAAAACAAAAACAAAAAATATGTAAAATATCTGAAACGACGCGATAAATAATCGACAGCAGTGTCGCCGTTGTCATTGACAAGTTTCATTCTTCAGAAGAACAAACGTCAAACCGTGACTCATTATTGTTTTTAACAAAAAGTTAATTTACAAAAATTAACTTCTCTCTGTTTTAGAATATTACTAGTCGTCTCCGCGGCACGTGAAGATCTTTTTAGGGTTACAGCGAAGGATATGATCTCGTTGCTGTGAGAGTAAAAATAATTTTGCAATTTTCCGTCCCGCTGTACATTGTTGAAATAACAACAGTGTCCCTGGAGCGAAAAGTTGGTGAGATGACAAGAGCGACGAAGAAAACAAAAGAAAGAAAGATCCGTAGATTAGAAAACCTTCATCTCATGAAAGTTGCCGAGAGAGAGAAAGAAAAGAAAAAAACGAGAGAGAGAGAGAGAGAGGAAAAAGAAAAATAACGAATTGTCGTCATTTTGCGTTTCTCTACGAGCCAATAAGTCGGAAAGAATCACTCTCATCAAGATTAACTACCTAACGAGTATAAAAATTGAGTAGTTATCTTTTTTCTTCTCTGAATTTTCTTCTCTCATTTTTCTACCAAAGATGCCCAACCTGATAACACGCAGCCGTAATGCAATAATTTCGTTCAACTACGCGTATGCAAAGTTCTTTGATTAAAAATTTTAACTTTTAATTTTATTTGTAGATTTATATTTGTTATTACTCTCTTTATATATTATTATAGTGTTTTTATTTTTTTTTTTTCGCTGTTCTTGGTGAACGAATTTGAAGAAAGTGCAGAAACAAAATAAATAATACATGTTGCGTCGATACGGAAAGAAACTTAAAGAGAGAAATTTTCAAAAAAAACCGAAAAATCGTACTTCGCTCTATTTGCTCCGAGACGGTGTAACGCGCTTTTTCTTTTTTTTTTTCTCGCACAAGTTCCCGGGAAAGTATAACGAGATTCAGTATAATGTGTTTAACGAGTCGTAATTTACTCTCGTAATTTACTCTCTCTCTCCTTCTCTCTCCGTGAAAGACTGCCGCGAAAAAAAGACGAAATTGCGCGATAACAAATAAAGGGAAACTAGAAATGTTGAGTATACACGTAACCTTGATTCATGTATTTCTGTGTCTTTTTTCTCCAGAGAAAAATACGTAACGCATTACTATTCATTAAGAGCATTCAGTTCTTCGTGAACCTTAAAAGTAGCTTAGATTATACATAAAACACACACGCACCAACGAACATGAAAAGACGTGCTTTTTTGATCGACTGTTTACATCTCGGAATATTTACGGTTTTATTTGATGGATTTGCCTTCGTCAAAAAAAATCAGACAGAAAAATATCTGCTTTGGAGGTTGAGCATTAGGTTGAAGATACACTCGCGACATTGTTAGGAGACATAACGTCTTTGTGTCGCGCCACGTAGGAAAAAAGAAAGGGATATGCTCTTCTATTTTTGCTCTTTCTCCCCATTGACGAGACTTTTTACCTGCAGATCTCGAACTAAAACAAACTATTCTTTTTTTATTTAATTTCGCAGAAGAGACGGGCGAACTTCAAGGTGTCGATTCCTCGGAGTATGCAGATAATGCTTTGGAGAATCTGATTCGGGCAGCGCAAAAGTGAGTAGAGTTTCTTCTCTTCACTTATCATTTCCCTTGTTTTTTATTTCCCACCTACGAGCCTCTTTTTTCAACAAGTTCCCACGCTTAGAGAATATAATACGTTTTTCCCCCTCTAATTGTTTTCTTGATTAGATGTTGCATAAAAATTGTGTACATGCATTTTATACACGCGCTGACATAAAAATGTCACACAAAAAAAAGATAGAGCCAACGCAGTTGATGAAATGCGCAAAACAATAATAAAATTTTAGCAAAACCTGTTATTAATTTAAATCACAAAATTTTTGTAAAATCCGCGTCGTTGCGTGTGAACGCAATGATTGAAAATTGTTCAGTTTCTCTTTGTTTCTTCTCGCAACAATTTTCTTCCCCCCATTCATTTCCCCCTATATAATATTGATGTCTCGATGTCGCAAAAAAATATTCTCTCGGTTCCCCTAATTTCGAGTAGACGTACGTTGCGTCTGTCATATTTTTATAGGCGAAGTTGCATAAGGCGCGGCGGCAATTGCGATCACCGGCCGAACGATTGCTGCTACAGCTCCAGCTGCCGTTGCAATCTGTGGATGTCCAATTGCCAGTGTCAGCGGATGGGTCTCTTCCAGAAGTGGGGCTAAATAATATCTTCCTCTCTCCCTTCCTCTCCTCTGCTCTGCTGCTCTTCTAATTTTTCTACGCTTGCACCTTCCCATCTCTCCTCTCTTTATTTCGTTCTCTTTTATTTTTCTTTCCGATAATACCATAGCCTTCCTCGAAGAAACTATTTCGTCAAGCTCGGACAACGTTCCTCGCCTCTCGCACAACGTTAGCCCACGTGACGAACCTGTCCCGTGGGATTAATTCCAATTCGTCGTCTTCAACGCTCCGATTATAGAACGGAAGGCCTCAATGCTATATGCTTTGACATTTCTTTCTTTTTTTTCTCGCGCGTTTTCTATAGAGAGAGAGAGAGAGAGAGAGAGAGAGAGAGAAACGTGCAATATGTTTGTTGAGTTCACGACAATGCGATTTTGGAAGATAATAGCAAAAATGTCACGCTATCGAAAAACTCTCTTCGCGCGATATTTAATCTCTTAATTTTTCGATCTTCTCTCGAGATGCAGTCTTTTATCACATCTACCTCTCTCGCGATATATTCGATATATCGGGATCAGCTGCGCCGAATATTTGTGGTCAATAACCATTTTTTCTTTTCTCTTTTAAAGAATAATTTTTATTGTACATATTAATTATTTTTTATTCAAGAAAAAATTTGTTATATTACATTTATTATTGTTATACGTATGTATATTTTATTGCATTTTTTTATTCTTTCCAACGTTTCTTCCTTCTTTTGAATCCCTCCCCTTTGAACTTCCCGTTTTATCTTCATTTTTGACGAAGGTCCTCGTCGAACTGAAGCTTGGAAATGGCGAACGCAAGATAGCAGACGACTTATACTAATCGAACTGTTCCTTCAGCTGCTGATCGAATCTTCCGGGCGAGACGCGTGAGGAACATACAATCGCGTGAGAAGATGATACCGCAGCCGCACGATTTTTCACATTTTCTTCTGATAAAAATTGAGTTTCGGAAAGTATCCAAACAAAAAAAAAAAAAAATTTGTTATCCGCGGGATAGTTGCTCACCCTGATATATTTAATTTCTGTATTTAATTGTCAGCAACACTTGAGATTTAAAATGCGTAAAATGTATGCGTGAACGAGATAGAATCTGGCAATTGCGCTTTTATTTCGTGACGACAAATCGCACATTCTCCATATTCGGAGAGAAATATATCACATAACAATATATAAATAAAAAGAAAACACATCAAAAGAGTGACACATGAAAGTTAGTGCGTTGTCAATATCGACTCGTTGCTTGCTCTTTTCGACGACCCTTTTTCCACGGACCTCTTCAAAAATTTATCCGCACGGAGGATCCGCAGCTTGACTCGTGCGTGTATGTATACAACAATGTTGAAAATCTCGTCTCTGTTACGAGAAATATCATTTTTTTTCTCCGACGAGTCAAGTCCCGAATCTTATCTATGTTTTTTGCTAACTTCGCAATCCTTCTCCGAACCAGACGAAGAATTGGAGAAAAAGAAAAAAAAAGACGTTTCCGCGGAAATGACAAATTATAGGAATTACCGTGTCTTCCGATTGGAGATTTATTTCCCAGCCACTATCGCCAATCGGATCGCCGGTGTTCCTCGGTCACACCGTCAATTCGTTGTGAACGATTGCGAGTAATCGATAAGGTGTATTAAGGTGTACAATGAGAAATTTCCTCCGAAATTCTTCCGAATTTGAATTCACCGACGTGAAGAAGACGTGAAATTATCTTTACAGTCGCCAGAGCAAACAAATTAAAATTATTGTGTCTGTGTCTAAAATATATATATTTGCGGCGATTTGTCTATCTTGACGGTGCGTAATAAACTTAGATATTCTCCCTCGTGCCGTCTCTTAAACACTTTAAAAAAAAAAAAAAAAAACATATGTTACATGTGTGTATATGCATACGAATTATATCAGAAATAAATATTACTATACTAAATAATATAGATGTTATGCATTGTATCCGAAAGGTGGATGTACACGCGTACCGATATATGTATATCTATATATATATATATATCATGGAAATATAATATATATTATATATGTACACAGAGAATGTTTTTTCTCCTTTCTGCACTCTCTTTTCCACGACGTCGTTCGCTGTGCCACTTATTTTTATTTCGAGAGTTTGGCTTTTCCCCAAATAAATTAACACAATTTCGCACACAATTTGTTTGTAGATTAACAAAAGAAAAACAATAACATTTTATATAACGTATTGTTTGACGCACCTTTGGTGCAAAATGTTTAAAATATATAAGTGAGAGGAAATGGCTTTTTTTTTTTATACAGTTACTCGGTCAATTGAGAACCTTCAGAGTCATGGAGACCTCTTCCTTGTCAGACCGACGAGGCAACGTCATGCTAGACCTGCGGGGTCAAATAACTGGATCGTGACGTACGATTTAACTCGCAACATGATTTCCTTGCCGTGAAGGATTACCCGTAAGGTACACACACACACCCACACACACATACACACACATAAGAATAATATTATTCACAATTATACTTGTAATTAAACTTGCTTACTTGTCTTTTAAGTTTTCTTATATTTTTTGTAATTCGTACGTACTTCTCTCAGAAGTTTTTGAAAGTTTTAAATAAAGGAGAAAATTACATATCTAAAGTATTCATATCTAAAGTTTAATTGCGTTTCGGGAAATTCTATCAAAAGCTTAGAAACTTGGTAACTATTGACACACACCTTTAGAACAAACGCTATTGTGTAGGTTATATTGTTTTTGCCTCTAACGTCAGTAGTTTCGGCAGTATCACCAGAGATTAAATGCCGTTGGGTGTATAATGAAAACCCTTTTGCTTCATTCAATTTCGCGTTTTCGTGCAAACGCGAAATTAATGGTTAAGTGCGATAGCTTTTGCGGTTTCCTATTGAGCGTTTAGGAAAATAAAAAAAATTTTATTGCTCGTAACAAAATAAGAGTGTCATTATTTTTAATACAGTCGAACCTCTCTCTCTCTCTCTCTCTCCCGACAGTTACGACGCTCGAGACAAAGAAATCTCAACAGGAATGCAATCCGTGCAAGGTCTCGAGCACAATAGACAAAATATTATATAATTATTCCAAATTCTTATTTTTTAAATTATAATCGATACTGAGGTGTTTCCTCGAGTTCCTACTGGCAATGCCAAATTATCACTTTCTTCGGGCTGTTGGAACAACATTTCCTATTTTTTTTCTTATTTTTTAATTTATGATTGATTTGTTCTATTTTTTTTGTTTTGCAAAGAAATAATTCAAATTTCTTATTTAATATTTATTCCCATTTCTAATATTTTGTGCTCAGGACCTAACTCTTTGGTGATAGTCTGCGCGACACACGCGTGCGTGAGTAGATTCGTGAATGAAGTCGCGAGAAAATTGCGCGCGACAGGAGAGAAGAAAGACGATGGTGCGGAAAGAAGTAGGTAACTGTCGAGAAAAGAAAATCGTAATCGTTGGAAGATTTGACACTGTTTAGTGCGTAGACAACGCGCGTCGACATTTTATTTTATCCGCGCTTGGATACATCACATTTTTATTTTACTTTTTCTCTTTCCACATCAATATTGTTCTAACGAAAGACTGACGTACAAAAGAGTAACGAGGGATCGTCGCGGGTTCTGGTTAATCAACGTATACATCTCTAAGGTCGCGTAGATCTCGATCTCGATTTCGTGCGAGAGTAAGAGAAAAGGTTAAACGAGTTAACCCTGCAGAATCTCGGTGACCTCGATCCGAGTCGGCTTTATGTAATAAATAATATCTTCGTAATTTACGAGTGCTTGGTCGTAGAATATTCTTAGGACCTATTTTACGCGCGTATGTGTGTGTCTTGATATATTGAATCGTTTGGTCTTCGAACGGTCAAGAAGTGCGACCCTCTTTTGACAAATAATATATTTTCGGAGCAAGTGAACAAAATTGAATTCCATAAATTGAACGGATTTTAACCTTCCGATAAGATAGACTGGGGTCTTCTAGAACTCACCCAAAAGTGTCAAACCGGTGTCTCTAAAGTAAAATTTAGTTTTTCTTTAAACGCTTATATCTTCGAAATACTAGTTTTTCCATTTTTTTTCTTCTTTTTTGACGCAGAATTGTTCAAACTTTCGATTCAAAAAAAAGAAAAAATGTTGATTGATATTCGATTCTAAAATCGCGTGAGTCTCATAGACCCAGTCTATATCCAACTAGTAAGCGTTTTTGGAAGTCTGTCCACAAAGAGTTAATATTCTGCGCGATACAAAGTTTTTATGAAAAATTACGCAACTCTTTTATGAAAAATGATGTGACACAAATAATAATTGGAGGAGATGCCTGGTTGAAGGTATTCGAAAATAAGAATCTAATGGTTTAACGAAAAACACTTGCAACATGTATGAACATAAGATATTTTTTACTTGGTGGCGCGTCGGCCCTGTTGACTCAGCTTTATTTACCAAGTTTGTTGGTGTCTTCGAAGCGTGTATTATGTGGCCTCCGAGGTCTCGGTATGTCGCGTTGCGTAAGTGGAATTACTGTACGGGCACAAAATACGTAACCTTGGGGAGAGCAGACCACAAGCGGAGACAAGCATCGTGCCTCTGCCTATAGTCTGACGTCAGTTACCAGGCACGAATGACAACCAGAGGAGATAGAAACACTCGGTGACAGAGAGCAGGCGTTACTTGTGATATGACGATGCACCATATCTAGGTCATAACACCTTACGACGAGATGGCTAACACATCATATTGATTTAATAAAACCAAATAAGACGCCAACTTGCAGTCAGCGTTTGTCACGACGTAACGTAAATTGTTGAAGCTTCAAAAACAGAATGCGGTCTTTGACAATTTAATTTTTTTTTTTTTTTTTTTTAACGAAAAAGTAATTAATTTAATCAAATGCGTCCTACATTCTCGTGACGTTGGTTGGTAGTGTGAAACTACGCAGTACAGTTCTTTTCGTAATTAAGTCGAAAAAGTCCAGATGACCCTCCGAGTCCAAGGTCTGATCACCGAAATAAAAAGCGGCAGTTCGCATTCGAGTTTTACGGTTTCCTCGCCGTTCATCCGATTCGACGTGTCACGGTAGCGCGCGACATTTCGCGGTTTTGCGCTTTTTCCTTCCGTTCTCCATTCGGATCAGCGCGCTCAGGATTTATTGCGCCGCGGAGAATACAGCGTGTCCCGCGTTTAATGTATATAACTACGAGTTTGCGAGAGAGAGAGAGAGAGAGGCAAAGATACGCGTTTCACCACGCCCTCGATGATGTGATAAATATAACACTGCGGGATTATCAATTAAAACACGCGGAAGCAGGCTGCTTCTTAGAGTCGTGAAGCGATTACGAGCTTATTTAGTGGCACATCGATGCATATCCCATTATTGACTCCTCCGTGCACGCTGCCTGTCGCTAATTACCCTCCTGTATTTCCGCACGCCGTTATTAATTTAAATTACCCGCCCCCACACCACCACCGGGCGGGATATATTCGATCGTATACAAAGACGATGGATTATCTATCTAAGCTGTTAAACGGCCAATGACATTCTCATTACTAAAGTCGCGAAACAATAACGTCGATTACATTTCTGCGCCCTGCTGCGCGCGCGTTGTCACGTTCAATAAAGATTGTGTGTGTGTGTGTGTGTGTGTGCGCGCGTCCGATTATTTTCTGACACATTCTTCCTGTGACGTTTTGTATGTGCGCGCCAACGCCTCAAGCGAGACAAGTTACAATTTCTTTTTTTTTTTTTTTTATTATTAGCTTATAATATCGTTGTATGACTGTAAGAGATATTGATTGTATGTAATAGAATTCTCTCTTGGGATTATAAAACCGAGACAGCTCTTTGAGAACTCTTACCGAGTTCGAAACATGAGTAGGCTGAAATCCAAGGGGGAGAACAGAATATCTCGATAAAAGCGGAAGTTCTCGCAATTTAAGCAGGTTTGTGTCTCCCCAACCGAGAGGTGTGCTGCGCTGTGTGTGTGTGTGCGTGCGTGCGCGCGCGCATGATAATCTACGTGTGCGCACTACGCGAACATGTCGATTTTATTCTGCAGAATCATTGCGCGATAACACGAACAGATTGCGCGTAGCAATAGAAATTTTATTTTTATGCCAATATTAAACAATTAAAAGATATTTTAGAAAATATTTCACCGTATCGGAAGAGAATTCGAGTGTTTATACATGATTTACGCGCCACTCCACCCAAAACTTGTTCGTAAAAAATGTAAGAGAGTTTTTCGCGCAACAACCGGATGTGGTATTAAATATTTATCTACTAGTTTTACCGATTCCATCAGCTGCAGGAAACAGTTAAGGTCGACTTTTCGCATACCGTAGAACAACAATTGCGCATTTAACTATTTTAATGACGTTCTCGCTCCGCGAGTTACAATACGACGTGACGCATCAGTAAACAAAAGCGTCGTTGCAGCTTCGAATTAAACCGAACGCGACGTAGATGAAATATACTCCATCTCTCTCTTTTACCGCACGAAATGTTCGAAACCCTATGTAAAGACCCTTTAAACATATTTACGTCTTTTAAATAATTAATAATGACAATTGACGAGACAAAAATTATTTCTGCTTTTATTTTTATGAAAGTTAAATGTGAAAGAGTTCGACTTCAAATATTTATATTATATTTACATTAACGAAAGATGGAAGGGAGAGGGAGTCTCGAAAATACGAGACGAAAACAAGACGTTCGTGTTCAAAACCTTGTTTTTCTCAAAGTTAAACGTACAGACGTTTCGATTCTAATTTCGATCTTCTTCAGGAAATGTCTGGATTAAAGTAAAAAATAAGAACTCAGTTCTTTTACATATGGCTGTTTGTAGATTGGAAGTCAATTTACCTCTGGTGACAAACTCGATATCAAAAATACGCGACAACTGACAAGAACTGAGAGTTCTTCTCATTTTTACTTTAATCCAGAGACACTGAAGAAAATTCAAATTTACATTCGATCGAAAAACGTCCGTAGTTTGACTTTGAATAAACAAGTTTTTGAACACACACGAAACATCTTGTTTTCGTCTCGTACTTTCGCTCCCCTCCCTTCTACCTGTTTCACAAGCAAATTTATAACGAAAACATAACGGTTATCAGTATAAAGTATGTAAAACATTATGTTTGTCGGTTATACTTGTAAGAAGCGTTTATTTGAAATGTGATTTATTCACGCAAAGCTTTTACCGTTTTTTGAACACAATTTTTTCGCGACGATATTACAATGTCACCTATATTACTTGTTACTTATTGCGTACAATTGAGGACTTACTGGCGTGACTGACGATTTGCAAATGCTACTGCGACTAAATTGTGCGACTGACTGACTCTGACGGCAGCTTATATAAGCTTGGCATAGGCTGTTATTTACCGAAAACAAATGCAAATAAAAATTATTTGGATTTATTCAAAGTTACCGAATGATGCAAAGAAAATGAATGAAGATTGTAATTTGGAAATAAAACATGCATATAGGAAATAGATAAGATTGTAATTTCGGAAATGCCATTGAGATAATATAGACTGTCCGATATGTATTTAATGGTCATATGCTGTTCATTTTTAAAATAATCGTTAAAAATAATTTCGAAATAATAATAATTTTTTTTTAAATATTTCGCGCTGTAACGAATATCGCGCAATATTAATGCGATTGCAAAACGGAAGAACGATTTTTTGGTTGTTTTTGAAAAATACGGTGAGAAAAAAAGAGAGAAAGAGAGAAGGGAAGTGAAGAAGATGGAATTGGGGACTCGAGCGCGAGCGAATGTAAGCGAGAGAGCCGCTAAGTCATGAGCGAAGACGACCGTACATGTGTGTAAGTGACAATGCGTATACGTGCAAGAAAAGCACAGAGGGGGCGAGAGTAGGAGAGACGGTGAGCGACGAGGAAAGATGGAGACAGATAGCGCGACGATAGGGAACAGAGAGAGACGACGTGCGCACGCGTCGAGGCAGCCCGGTCTCGCCGGTCGGTATCGAAGTTTAGTACGCCGTGCAGCAGCGCGCAGGCTTCGCGCGTACACGTTATTGCTCGGTTCTCTCTCTTCGTCGTCTCCTGTACCCACGCGGCGTGCCCTCTTTCTCTTTCTTTTCTTCGCGTTTCCAACACAGCGCGCTTTTGCACGCACGCTCCGTGTAATTTCCTCGCGTACGTACGTGCGTGCATAAATGTGCGCGCGCGCGCGCGCATTGATCAGCAGTACGCAGGTACAAACATAATCTCGAGCTTCTTTTTTTTCCGCCTGCGTTACGCGACCCACCTTTTCCTGCGTGATTTCCGCGCGTCAAGTGGACGCGTCGTGCGAGCGAATGTGCGTGTTCCTCTCCCCCGCTTCCTTCCTCTGCGTGTGTGCGTGCGTACGATTCGGATTTTTGTGCGCGAGTGCGTCGAGCGGGCAGCAGCAGCAGACAGGTATACGTGCAAACGACAATCCGTGATCGGCCGTCACGCCGCGGCGCGGCCACCTCGAAGCGGCCGAATCGACTTTCAACAATGTGGTGAGTAGTGGTGTTGTTGTTGTCCTCTTCGCTACGTATCGTCTACGCGCCGAAAAGATAAGATCGAGGACAGAGCGAGCAGAGTTTTTCCCTCTCGAATCTCGCGGATGGGACAAAGCGCGTCGCGGGAGTTTTGTTGCGCTCGACCTAAATACACGATGACACGGTGACACGGGGCGAAAGTGACATCGACCGCGCAAGAGAGTTCCGGATCTTGCGTTACGGGAAAGAGCGGGAAAATCGAGCGATGCTGTCCGACGTGTGACAAAGAGAGAGAGAGAGAGAGAGAAAGAGAAGAAAGAACGAGAAAGAAAGGAAGAAAACGTAGGACAGATGAAGGAGCGAACGAAGCGTTCCGAGCTGCAAACCGTTGCGAAACTTGTCGGGCTTGAGACGTGGCGCGCACGAAATGAAGCGAACATATCCGATCGATAACTATAGTGGCACTATAGTCGTCTACACGTTAAACAGCGCGCGATTACCAGCCACTGATCCAACCTTACCTAACGGACACGCGTGACCTCCAGAGCGGCGCGGCGGATAGACAAGTTCGCCGAGCGCCGATCTCAGCTCTCCTCAAGACGACGACGACGACGACGACGACGACGATGTTGACGATGTAGAGGAGAAAGTTGACTTCGTCGTTTTTTATCCGCGGAGAAAAGAGCAAAAGATTACACGTTAGAAGAGACAACGAAGAGAAGATATCTCTTCGGGAGAAAACCGAACGTCGTTAACGATAAGACGGTGATCGTCGAATCGATCGCCGATCAACGATCGATCCAGCGAGCGATGCGCGTTCCTCGTCCCGCTGGAATTACATCCTCTCGACGAGAGAGAGAGAGAGAGAGAGAGACAACTAGAGGAACTCGCGAGTGAGCAAAGGAGAAGAGAATAAGGAGAGCAGGAGATAATCAAAGGAAGGACAAGAGAGAGGGACATCTTATTTTTAGCAGCGTCGCACGTTGGCAAAAACCGGTTCTCCGAAGGGATCCGATCGTCTTCTCGCCAAGGGTTTCCGAACGAGAAAGATATAACACGTATGCAGATGACAGAGGCGTGTTTGTCTTAACGCTTCAGGGAGGGAGAGAAGTAACGAGAGATAAAACTCAAGAGTCGTTGCGAGACAAAAACTGTGCATCGAGCACACAAAACATTGAAAAAAAAAAGGAAAACCACATATGACTAATACAGAAATTAAATAAAAGATAAAACGGCAACGGTCCGCGATGAAACACTCGATGTGATACATCCGCGAGCGGTCTCGCGTCTGTGTGTGTGAGTGTGTGTGTGTGTGTGTGTGTGTACGCGACATACACGAAGTGCGCAGGACAAAAGGAAACAACAACACGGAACGGTGGAATTCGCTTCACCCGATACGCGTGATTCCTCTCTCTCTGTCCCACCACACCTCGGCTCGTTCCCATCTATCTCTCACCGGCCGGTCGGAGTATACTCATCATCTCTCTCTCTCGCCTCGTTCCTTCTCGCTCTTACGAGGCACGGATATCGATTGCATGCGTGCGACAACGCGGCTAACGCGAGATTCGATTATCGACCGCGACAGCGAAAACGACGACGAAGACGACGAGGAGGAGGAGGAGAAGGAGGACGACGACGATTCACCGCGTGACTTTGCAATTAAAAAAAAAAAAAAAAAAGGAGCGACCTGACACCAGATGGTACCGTTGGCTCTCCGATAGGAAGTCAAGGACTCGCGCCGCAACACAGACCAGGATTGAAAGACATTTCTCGAGGATGAGCTCTCATTACCAAAGAATCGGTACGAACAGTTTTTAAGGAGAGATAAAAAACGATTGGGAACACGACGCACGTGTTACGCTAGTCCGCGATGTTTTTTTGACAAATTCGCGAAAGATCGATGGTTCGTTATCCCAACGCGTACAAGCGTTGAAAAATCGATACTCGCATCGAACCGCGTCGCGGTTTCTCGAACTCGAAGCGTTTAAATTTCCGATCAAAAGATCGGTAAGGTTTTGTAAAATTTCAAAATCCGCCTGCAACAAATTGACATTCACTTCCACAAGGCGCGAGAACACATATTCTATAAATAATCCTACTATTCTATACCGGTTGAGAATCTCCGTGTCGCCGATCTCACAGTCGGCTTGCAGGTCGTTTCGGCAACGGATGTTGCAAATATGAGCGACGCATCGTGAACGTTCGGAGAACCAACAAACGGCATGAAGAATGGCAGCCAATCCGTCAAACAGTCGTCAGGGCGTGAGGGCAGTCGCCACGACGACCACCGATCCGCAGCGGAGCGAAAAACGAGCCGTCGCGGCGCGGGGCACCGCGGCCGCTCTGGCCCTGAGCATCGTCGCACTGGCCATCCAATCGGTAGCCACCGCGATTCCTACCTGGGGATACTTCACTAATCCTGACGGTGAGTCACTCAACTTGGCCACAACAGTTTGATTAATTAAAAGCCCTGAGCCGCCCGTGACTCAATCTCGAGCGTTCGCGTTTGTCCGATACTTTTAGCTCGCTCGCGAATATTTTAAAAATTACAAAAGCGACGGACTAATTGAGGCGGGAAGATAAAAAAATCTTGGAATTCGACGTGATCGGTTTGATTAATTACGGTTGGTTGCGCGTCGCTTATTTGCCCGTCGGACGCTTTCATTCTTTGCGGTTGTCGCGTCCGGCTGGGTCTTTGCCCATTAACACATTCTATGAGAATTTTCCGAAACTTATTCGGAAAGAGAAAAAAAAGACGAATTGATTGATTGATCGATTGATCGATTGAAAGCTTTATTTATAGAGCGCTTTGGAACATAATCCCGTTAAGCGCAAAGACCCCCTGGTAAATCACGAATTTTCAAATTGTTCAGCAAAACTAAAAAAATACAATAAAAAAAAAACGGAATAAAATGCAAAACTACGTAGAAAAAAAAATAAAAGAATAAAATACAAAGCTCATAAACATTTAAAAACTTTGAGTAAAAACTAATATAATGAATATAAGAAGAAAATAAATTGAAACACTGAACACTAAAATCGAACAATTGGAGCAAATTTGAACGTTAATAAATATTGAGAGAAAAAGAGAGAGAGACAAGATTGTTTGTCAAATTATATATCGTTTACTAACGAGCAATAATTTACGAAATGCCGAGTGTAATAAACTTGCATGCCTCTCTCATCTGGCACACGGATTTCTACGTGAGATGATCGATAGTTGAGAGTCTCATCTGTTCGGTGCCTTGATTAGCTCCAAGCGCATAACGGGATCGTCAAAAGTTGCCAGACGCTATTAGATTTATTTTCGTACTTGAAACGAACAAGCGAAATCCAAATCGTAACTCGACCGATAGCACGCACGTCGTATTTCGAACTAATAATAACACACAAGTTCCATGAATTAATTAAAGATTATCTTAAGATTATTCATTAAAAATTGCACACGCAATGGTGTGTGTACAATCGCAAGTTTAAAAACGTGAAATGCATTATTAAATCTATTTTTTTAATGTAACAATAATGTGTTCTACTTTTTAATGCGTAATTGATTATGTGCGTTAAATGTATTTTAAATATAAATATTTTCCTCGGAAGGAAAAAACATCGACGACGCGCGTCTCCTAACATACGTCGTGCATTCAGGAATGCGCAGAGTTATTGCGCGAGTCACGTTATTTTTCGCGACGCGGCGTCATCAAGAAAATTTCAATGACTTGGCGAAGCGCTTGTAAGTAGAGCGTGTTAAATACGCTCAAAGAGTCGAGAGGAGAATGGAAGAGAAGAAACATACATACATTTCCTCCGTTCATTCATATCGCAACGTCACAGTCCTAGCGGAATCGAAACGCGATCGACCGCGCACAATCTTCGGACGTGCAATCGCGTCTTTAACGAGCGCTAAAGTCCAACCCAATTTGGCACACACATACACCTTCTCGTATGTATAGTATATAACATAATACATACCGAGCTAATTAATTTCAACAGCGGCGGCACGTTATTACAGCCGCGCTACGCGCTTCTTTTTTTCTTCTCATCAATCGGTTTTCTCTTCCGAAGCAATGGCTAATACCGGCCGGCCGCGTAATCTCGGTCTTCGACTTCAGCAGCGCGTGTTTTCCTCGCCAACCGCTTAGTTTCCACAGAAAGGAAAGAGAGAGAGAGCAAGGTGTACTTGTAAAGTGCCATCATAAACTCGGTTCTTTGCGCAATCGCGTTAATGATGTTTTCTTCAGTCTCGTTAACGAGATCAATTTGTCGCGCGCGTGTGTGTGCGCGTGTACCATAATCGTGTTTATTCCACCGTTTAGAGTACGTAAATGTGTGTCAGGTTCTCTGTTCGAAATGTTCGTTTGATAAATTTATGACTACTTTCAAAAAAGTTCAAGAGTCGATTCTTGCAAATCATCATTTTGTGCGATAACAACCTCCTTGAAGAAGAGACAAGAGGCCTCTTTGCACACCGAACACGCTGTTTCTCTTTCTCTCTCTCTCTCTCTCTCTCTCTCTCTTCTTCGTGCCAAGTCGCAAGAGACGCGTGTAAGCACGTCTCTCGTCGCGACGCTCATTATCCATTATATTCCGCGAGTATATAAAAGCGCGTTTCAGAGAACAACGATGACGGGATGTTGCTCAACAACACACGCCATTGCGGCTCGGAAACCAATATCACGCGGTTTCCTTGTGCTAAATGCAACAGTACACGTAATTTCTTATATTATACGTGATATTTCGCGCGTAGGTGAAGTCGCACGTAAATAATGTGCCGCTACGATATCGCGCGCACGTACTTGTATACCGCCTGCGCAACCGCTTTCTGTCGCGCGATCGCTTCAACGGGATAATCTCGCGGAGAATGCACGTAGGAATATTCCGTACTGAAATTTCGAGCCTACCCGTCGTGATTGTCCGCGGGACTCTCCGCTTCTTCTCTCGCTTTGTTGTACATATGTGTGGGTGTGTGTACGTGTGCGCGCATATCGAGGAGCATCGCGCAGAAAAGAGAAATAATACGACGACCGCGCGTCGACTTCCTCCCGCGCCCGACACGAGAAAAATCTCCAGGGAATAAAGTCGCTCACCGAGAAGAGAAGAAAACGCGCTCCCACACTCGTCGTCGTTCGATAAACTCGTATAGTTGTACGCGCGCGCACGCACGCACGCATACTCGCGCAAGTGCAACACGTAAACACTTCGGTACATAGCAGGTGTTTACCGCCATATGTTGCTGCCGCTAAATATTGAATGCGGATGTGGATGCGCATGTCTGCAATACAAAAACTCTGTACAGAGTGTCAAATAAATAATGCAATTTGAAGGACAAGAATCCGTGCGTGATATACGAGACGATTCATTTTTAAAAAGCTTTTCGGTTTCATTTTGTTAATTCAAAAATAAAAAATTAACCCTTCGTGGACGACTGACTTGATCGGTCCATCAGACCCATCAAAAAATTTCAAACCGGTGTCTAGTTGAAATTAGTTTTTTTTTTTTTAACACTCATGTCTTCGAAACTATTGCAGATTTTTTTGATCGACGCAGAATCGTTCAAACTTTTTAAAAATTAAAAACAAAACTGAAAAAATATTGATTTTTTAATTTTTTGAAGAGACGTTTGATTTTAAAATCGTGTGAGTCTTGCAGACCCAGTCAGTTCAACTAGTAGGCTGTTTTGGAAGTTAGTCCACACGAAAGATTAATTATTGAAATATAAAAAATTGTGCGCACATTTTTATTTAGATTTGTAGAAATGCTCACATGTCGCGCGCGCAAAAAAAAAACCATAAGTTGTGCAGCTTTATCGTGTAGATAATAAGTTTTCTTATATAAGATAATGAGTTTTTCGATCTTCTCATGCATGAGACATGCGCGCTTCCACAGTTCAGCGATCTATTTCAGATCCTTTGTTTGCATATACACTTGTGGGAGATGCCATGCTCATATAGCCAGGTATGTAGCTACCTGTGCCGGGCACCTCGTGTCTCACACAGATGTGCTGATTCACAAGTAGAAGGGGGGCAGATAGGCAAGTACTGTTATATACGCACGCACGATCTCATCGTAACGCGTGCGAGAGAGCGACGATGCGCGTATAAAAAGTTGTTAATTACGAGCAGGAGAAAACGGGGGAGGAGGGAGGGATGACAGCGATATTATTCCGCGATAAAGTCGATAAGCCGGAAAACAACGTATCTCTTTCGATTATTTCCTCCGTCGCGGTATTGTTACTCGAATCGCTGAGTCGGAAGATCAGATCGATATTGTTACGTAATTGAGAAGACAGTTTTTCCGTTGCGAAATTCAGTGTTGCGAAGTATCATTTATAATCTGTCGTCACTGTTGTTCGCGATTATTTATCATTTTTATTTATATTTTAATATAATTATTATTTACATTTTTTATTTAAATTTTTCATTCATTGAAGTCGTGGAAATTGACAGTTTTTAACTCTCAAAGTACACACACCTTTGTCGAACTAAATATATTTTCAGATATTTGAATATTTTGCATTTTTCACTACGTGTGGTAAAAATACGCAAAAAGTAAAATAAAAATACATAGAACTTTAATCACAACTGATTGTTGCCAATATAATTTCACTCTTTTAAGAAATATTCTAACAGTTTATCGATGTTTAAACTTTGTTTTTTTTTTTTTTTTGTTTTTTATTCCGGCTGCACACGCGCGGAAAAAGAAAAATTAATTTTTAAGCTCGGAAAATGCGACGAGAGAGTCGTGGGATAGATTTTTATTCTCACATATGTACTCCAAGGGTTAAAGTAAATATCTAAATAATACAAAAGTTTCGATCACAATCTGGGACACACGAAACTTTTACGACCGCTCATTTATTGCGCAAGACTCGTAGAAACTAATAAGTGGCGGGCTCGAGGCAAAATGAGGCTAAATGACGCTTCTGCGCGACAGATGTTGTGACTTCCTTCTTCGCCACGCCATTAAACGAGGGACCATCGCTGATCGATGAAATCCGTGCGCAAATACCAGATCCGATTTATTGATGACACATCATGGCCGAGTCCTCGCCAATACACGACCAAAATACAACGTGTGTAGTAAAGGACGGGATCGCGCGCGCGGTTCGGCGCGAGTGTGTGCGCCACGTAGAAGGAGAGAGGCATAAAGATACCGCTATACAGGACTGAGGAGTTTCGAGCCAGGAGTGCAACGGCCTTTACCTGGCTCTCACTTATCCTGTTTTCCTCCCTCCTTTCCTCCCTCTTCTCTCTCTCTCTCTTTCTCTCTCACTCTCTGTCTTTGTCTAAAAATTATAGTTCACGAGAGAGTCTCGTTTGTACCGGTGCGAAGAATCTCGTTCGTAACGGATTGTATACGTTGTATTAATGCGTAATGAGAATTCTTGTTTTTGAAGAGATGCGGAGGTGTTTTTGATTTACAATTCCAAAACTTTATCTCTGATCGCGCGCTAGATTCTCTCTCTCTCTCTCTCTCTTCGAATAATTGTTTTTCACAATCGGCATGTGGATATCGTATTTCGTTGCGATAAATCGTGTGTGCGCGTGTATTATAAATGGAGCGATGACGCGCGTTTTGCCCGAACTAACAATCTTCTCGCTATCATCATATCGCGGTATCAATTGCGATATATTTCCGTGCTACGTGATGTAATGTCAGATGTGAGAACACACACACACACATGCACACCAAAGGTGTCCGATAGCGGTAATTCGAAGGGAGCTGTACAGGAGAGGTCAATCGTATCGTTTTCAATCTGTGAATGTGCGGTGTTCCAATAATGGCCATTTTAGCGAGCTTACAAAGCAAATTATTGCGTTCTGTGTCCGCACTTGCCAGGCCTGGATTGGCGCGTAACCAGGCGAAATTTCATTGACGCAAATTTCCAACGCGCGTTTCCAATACGGTTGTAATGTCAATTGACTATCGCACACATTTCGAGCTTACGTACGGAGTTTCAGAGAGATTGACATACTCTATGTGTCGCGAGGGAGAGGGAGAGAGAGAGAACACTTTACGTGCTCACGAGAGATAAATGGCATGTACTTATCTCAAGAGAAGTTCTCCGAGAGTTCAACATTCGACGCAACGAGCGGAAACATTATTATTGGAATGTGTGTACGATAAGTAAACGCGGGCGGTGCAAAATGTAACGACACTTGCACCGTAGCAACACTTGAGCTCTTTTCGTCTCAGAACGCGATTGGTTTCTCGAAAAACATAAGCACGATGAAAATGCAAAATCTGCGTGTGAAGTGAAATTTAAAAAATCCAAAAGTTTTAAATAAACGTAGGAAAAGGGCCAGTATGAGTCTTAAAAAACGTGGTTGGTCAGTGTGTAAGAAAAGTCTCAGTCTTTATTGAAACTTTTCTTACGCAACTGTGTTTTAAAGCTCACATTGGTTCCTTTTCCTACGTTTATTTAAAAAATCCAAATGTACATTGATTAAATTTATTTTTATCGTACGTATTATTTTTATCGTATGTTTGCGTACGAGAGCACAATTTATTACGATACGCATTTCAATCGGATTTTTTTTTTTCCATCGTGATAACCGACAGATGCGATGGAATTTCGCAACGTTTGCCGCGCGGACGGGACTACACCCAGGTCATGGTTCGCGTGTTCGTGCCGATCGTGATGGCGAGATCTGCAGGATGTCATGCCAATATAATAGTCGGTATTTAGCATAGATCGATGCCATTACGACAGTTAATCGTTAGAACGGCAACGTCCTCCGGAGAGAGGCTTCGCCTCTCTTCCTCAGAGACTAAATCACTTAAAGTCAGAAGTTATATAACCGCTGCAAAAATTACAGAAATAAATAAATAAAAATCTTACGTAATAATTGCATAAAAATATCCGATAAAAAAAAAAAAA